>JAINUT010002232.1:0-279578 GCA_020205555.1 Panax stipuleanatus
CATTAACGTATGTTAGATTCTCTGTGAATAACTAATTTGATAATTAATGTATGATATGATTTTATATGTGTTATTGTATGATCATAACATGTTGTATATCATGTATGCATGATTTAGTGCGATTAAATCCATGTAGTTATGCTTAATTTGATTTTTCAAAGTTACAGAGTGTAAAAATTGTACATATGGCCCATATGGCCCTTACGTACAAAATTTACACACCTTATGCGTTTATTTAACTTAAATTAACACTTGAATGTGATTGTGTACATTTAAACGAACAAAATAGAAGTTAAACGAATGGATTCGGTGTTATAACGAATCCGTAACGTTGAATTCTTGTTTTCTTTCAAAACTTTATAAAATGTTGAAAATAGTGAAATTAAATGTTGTGATTTGTGTAATTCCGTGATTTAAAGTGTTAAAAGCATGCTTAGAACATGGTATGATGTTTCTGTAAATTCTATATCTTATGGGTAGCCTTAAATTCATTACGTTAGTTTAATTTGGATTTATTTGGGTTGCTCTGTGTGTCATTCGCGAACTGGAAATCTGGGTCTGCGTTGCCCGCGCGACCGCGCTGGTCCCAAGGGTAACTGGCGCGCGGCCGCGCCCCTTGCAGAAATTTGAAATTTTTATTTTGCTAAGTGTTCGTGTGTTCTAAGAGGTGGTTTAAAACCTAATGTAATGAACATAAAGACATGATTAAACATATAATAAGAGGTTAATAACTTATATTACGTGAGTAATTAATAAGTTAATTACATGACTTGAATCGTTAATTGTATAGTCCAATAACGTGCTCAAGACCGATGTGTGTGATTCGATACGTATATCGAGTTATTGATTAATTGTATTGTGAACGTATTGATGTGTAGGGTTTAATAAAGAACGTGAATTATAATTGTAGCTTGTGCAAGAGGCAAGTATCCTATCCCTAACTTATTGATTTAGCAAGTTCCCTAAATTCTAATTTATTCATTTATTAAGCCTTAGACTTGTGTTTCTATATCGAGTAAGCTCGTGTTTTTAATTGTTCAAGTTCGAAATTCATATTACATATTGTAACTCTTTTAAAAGCATGATTCAGTGATACAATACTTATTCGATTGTATACTCTTGAGATTTATTATTCAAGTTGAATATCGATGTTATTGTTGAACCTTATAGGACTAGTGAACCCTTATTGATTCGACTAGTCCATAGTTGATGAACGTTCTAAATTCCAAAATACTTATTGAGCTTATCCAAACCAAACTTCCTTTGGTGCGGACTCTGATGTCAAAACTGAGATGAACAACCCTGTAAAAGGGGATTATTTACGCTTTAGCGTTGAGATATTGTGCACAATATGGTACTAAGGGCTGATCCCCCTAAGTACGAGAAGTAGAGTCCATAGTCTTATGACTGTTAAAGGTTTTAAGTATAAACACTTTACAACCTAGGACATAGTTCAAGGTCTTATGACCCTCAGATGATATTTTGATTCCTGTTATTTATCCTCGAGTCAAAAGTTGAGTTTCTTTATTCAGATGTCCTTGATTCACTCGCATGTTATTATATTGTTGTCATATTATTATACTTGTGGGCAACCGTGCTCACTCTTGCGTAATAATAACATTGCAGTTAAGAACGAAAGGTCTGACGAGCCTTCTACTAGCAAAGGCAAGGGCAAAGTCAACAAGTGATGAAGACTTGTTGTTTATTTTATGTGTTTATGTTTCAGACTTATGTTAAAGTTGTGTAAAACTTATTTAATTATTTATATTTCCGCATTTGATATTTAAGGTTAAGTACGACCTGGGATTGATGTATTTCTTTTCAGATGTTGTAACCCCATAAGGGGAGGATTATTTCTATTTATTTCATGGTTTGCATTTACTATGGGTAGATAGATAGATGATATTTGTACAGTGAACACCAAGTCCCGTGGAAATTGAAGTACCCGGATTTGGGGGTGTCACATGTTCTATATCGATCGAGCTCTTGTTTTTAATTGTTCAAGTTCAAAGGTTTCATATTTGATGCTATAACTCTTTTAAGCATGATTCAGCTATACAATAATTATTCGATTGTATACTCTTGAGATTTACCATTCAAGTTGAATATCGATGTTATTGTTGAACTTATAGGACTAGTGAACCCTTATTTATTCGACTAGTCCATAGTTGATGTACGTTCTAAATTCTAGAATACTTATTGAGCTTATCCAAACTAAACTTCCTTTGGTGCAGACTCTGATGTCAGAACTGAGATGAACAACCCTGTAAAGGGGATTATTTACGCTTTAGTATTGAGATATTGTGCATAGTATGGTACTTAGGGCTGATCCCCCTAAGTACGAGAAGTAGAGTCCATAGTCTTATGACTGTTAAAGGTTTAAAGTATAAACACTTTACAACCTAGGACATAGTTCAAGGTCTTATGACCCTCAGATGTTCTTTTGATTCCTGTTATTTATCCTCGAGTCAAAAGTTGAGTTTCTTTATTCAAATGTCTTTGATTTACTCGCATGTTATTATATTAATGTCATATTATTATACTTGTGGGCAATCGTGCTCACTCTTGCGTAATAATAACATTCCAGTTAAGAACGAAAGGTCCGATGAGCCTTCTACTAGCAAAGGCAAGGGCAAGGTCAACAAGTGATGAAGACTTGTTTATTTTATATGTTTATGTTTCAGCTCTATGTTAAAGTTGTGTAAGACTATTTATTTGTTATTTTTCGCACATATGTTTAAGGTTAGTATTACCTGGGATTGATGTATTTATTTTCAGATGTTGTAACCCCATAAGGGGAGGATTATTTCTATTTATTTAATGGTTTGCATTTATTATGGGTAGATAGATAGATGATATTTGTACAGTGAACACCAAGTCCCGTGAAAATTGAAGTATCCGGATTTGGGGGTGTCACAATTTTCACAGAATTTGGTGTTCACTGTCCAATTAAATTCCATCTAATTACCCATAAATAAGGATATAAATGAAACTCACAACTTAAATAGAAATCCTCACATAAAAGGGTTACAACATCATAAATAAATCCCATGTTGTCTAACCTTAAATACATCAATGTGGAAACATAATATAATTAAATAAGTCTTATACATAAACATTCACAAATAACAAATAACAAGTCTTCATCACTTGTTCATCTTACCTTTGCCCTTACTAGTGGACGGCTCGTCGGATCTTTCAACCTTAGCTGCAATGTTATTATGCAAGAGTGAGCAAACAATTGCCCACAAGTATAACAATAACAATAATAATCATATGAGTGCCGACGTCGGGAAAAATCTTTGGCAATCCCCCTTTCCCTATGTGTTTCTACCCTTGTTTGTTTTCCATTTGATTTGTTTGATCTGAAGGGTGAATTTTTAGGAAAAGGCCAACATATAATGTCGATGATTTGAAAAGTTTGATTTTATAGAGTCGCCAGTTGGTATGTTTGAAATAGTTGTACCAACTCAATTGAGTTTTATTTGAAAAGTTTTGCAAATAGGCCCAATCACTAGACTTTGTTTAACTTGGCCTTGGAAACCGATATTTATAGAGTTCGGGGGCTTAATTAAGCGGGGGAAGGTTTAGGCACCTCCCGACTTCAGTGAAACATGGTTATCGCGTCTTTTCAATTTCTCTAATTTATTTGCAGTGTATGTGTGCTTGCAGTAATTGGGCCAAAGTGCTTTATTTGGAAGTAGTGTTGTGCTTCATTAGACCTATATACGAAGGGTTTGATTTAATTAAAAAGTTCATTTTTAGACAGGATATGAAACTGATGTTTTAGAAGATGGTTTTCAAACCCTTTCGATTGCATTGGAATTGAAGCCTTTTGATACTTCTATTTTATTCTGCGTTCGGCTGATGTTGATTTTATTGTTAGAATGTGAAGCATCCTCGACCAAATAATATATATACAAGTGTCGAGCTTCTTATGGGCATAAAAGCCATTGAAGTAACCCGAGCACCGCAAACCATAATTTACTATGTTGGTACCTTAAATCCGGATAACCGTTTTAATGTCCTCTGATTTACATTTACAAAAAGACAGACAAGCTGTATTTACAATGCAAAATTGTCCATCGTGGGTATCAAATATAGATAAATGTGGTTAATCATAGATCCCGTGATTCCTAGGCTCACAGAATATTATCAAAAATTTTGCACCGTTGAGATACTGAAATAAAATACAAATTAAAATCTAGATGTCGCAAGACAAAGGATTCATTAGTTAAATTACTGCATTCACGTAGCCAAAGCTTCCCGTTCCCTCTAGATACGGATCTAGGGTCGCACAGTTGCTTTAATATTTTAAAAAAAAAACTAGAAAGAAAATTAGATTTAAATAAATCTTAGCCATTCTAGCTCAATAGTTCTAGTTTGACAATTTTTGAACCGGTTAAAAGTGAGGTATGGCTAGATTTAGATAAATCTAATCAATAAACTCTACATTAGAACAGATTTACATCAAATGAACAGTTAAAATAGATATTTAATCACATTGAATAAATAATATATATTAGTTATATATATTAAAGCTGGAAAGTGCCACAGATTTACAATCAAGGCGTGACTAATTAATGTAAATATATATATATGCTTATATATATATACTGAAGCTGAAAAAGCCACGGATTAGCAATTCAGGCCAAACGAGTTAGTATAAATATATATATATATATATATATATATATATATATATAATTATATATGTATTAAAGCGAGAAAAAGTCACTGATTAGCAATCCAGGCTAACGGACTTAGTATAAATACATATATATATAGTTATATATATATATATATTAAAGTAGAAAAAAAGTCACAGATTTATAATCCAGGCATGACTGAATTAATGTAAATATATATACAGTTATACATATATTAAAGGCGAAAATGCCACAGATTAACAATCCAAGCTAAATAACACTTAAAAATGTACATATATACTTATATATACATAGATTGAAGCCAGAAAGGCCACATATTTGAGATCCAGGCGAAACTAGAAGCCATATATATATATATATATTAAAGCAGTAAAAAACTTCAGATCACAAGAAATCTTACAGTGTATAGTGATAGAGGCTTTAAACCACTTGGTAGGCTTGAAAACTTTGTTTCCACCGGTTAAACTTGATATGTTAGTATATATACGTATACAAGTGTATTGGAAGAGTAAAATTAAAGTTTGGAGCGCTGTAGGTGTAATACCCGAGAATTTCCTAATATTATAAAATAAATATATTAATAAAAATGAGAATTCATTTGAATATAATTGATTTTTTGAGTTAACTCAATTATATTAAATTGAATAATTATAATAATTGAGAAAAATGTGGAGTTTATAATAAACTCCGGAAGCCTTGTGTGGCACCGTGATGAGATATATTAATGATGATATTAATTGACGAAGGAATTATTAAAGTAAACAATTAATCTATATTAATTGTTAATTGTTATTAAAGAATATTAATTAATTGTTATAAAATATTTTATGGTGATTAATTAATAATATGTGATTATTATTGTTGCAAGAAATATAATAATAATAAGCAATGTGTTTATAAAAATAATAAGATATTTAATCATATAAGTGTTAATCGATTATTATGGAAATTAATAATCAATGAGGAATGGATTAATTAATATTATCGTTAATTAATCAATGAGATAAATAATTTATTTATTTGACATTATAAATAATAAAACAAATAAGTAAGTTATTAATATAATAAGATTATATTAATTGTTATGTGCAAATGTGCAATACTTGAATATATAAAGTATATGGAATACAACTATATTATATAGTGTAGAGAGACACTTAAGTATGACCATGCAAGTATATATAAACTATAGTGTAATGTGATTATACTACACATAGAAATCATATATTATATGAAGCATAATGTGATTATATTATGTACATAAACTATATAGTAAAGTTATTGAATTATGAGAGTTACATGAAATGCCTATGTAACAATGTGAATATACATTAAAGTGAGACATCATGAGTATGTGGTAGATAATTTGATAATACTTAACTATCTTATGTTATCTTCATTGATTATGAAACAATGTGAAACCAATGTACATGGGTTAAATGATAAAAGTACATATATAATCCCTAAACTTTCTACTTATAGTAATGTTATGTATTGGAATTACATGTGGAAACCAAAAGGAGAACTAAAAAGATCTGCATTGAACTAAATAAACATATTGCTGGAAGATTTAAACTCATCAGTTACATCATAGTACATAAACAGTAGCCTAAGGCTAAATTACGTAACTTCCAAGTTTATATCAGTGGCTAAGCATAGGTGATGATTGCAAAGCAAATGGCTATGGGGATGGCTGGTGGTGGGTTGTTAAACCACTCCCAATTAACCAATGTTTTCTTCCATTATACTATAGACTCCAACCTCAGTACAATGCAAATGTCCAGTCCAAGTTTCCTTTATAAATAAAAGCTCCATTTTTAGTTTTTGTGTTGCTTGCAATTGTCTAATAAATTCTGAGTTTGAGAGTTCTAAGTTGCTGAGCAATTGTAGAAGCATATTCAGTGTGTGAGGAGTCCAATTAACATATAACAGAGGTATAACTTTATTTCCTCGTTCTTCATTTCATGAACTCCAATTGTCTGTTTATGCAAATTCTCTGAAATTTTCTAATTCTTGAATTAAGTTTAGATATGGTGATAAGTTGATTAGGATATACTTGTTAGTTGTTATATAGTCTTGGTAGTATGTTTAAACTATAATATGACTTCTTGGAACTGATTTCGTGAAGTAAGTTTGTGTTTGGGCTGGAAGTCTGCCGAAGCAGACTGCGTCTTGATTCGAACCAGGCATGGCGCAGCTGCGCCGACATTACACTGCGGCACAGCGCAGCTGCGCAGGACCCTGAAACCAGTTTTTGCAGCCTGCTTAAAAATCTGTTATGTATATATTATGAGGTTTGGTTTAAACAAGCATGCTAGCTTGTGTAACATATATATATAAACATAATGAGGCAATGTAAGCATGTTTTAGTATATTAACATGCATGGTTAACAAAAAGCGTATGGTTTCCAAAATGAACTTAGGATTTCTAAAGGGACGTTGATTCGTTGTATCCATTTTAGACATTCTAACTTTTGAGACACGTTTGTATGACCTAGAAACACCTGAAATGTATGTTCACTTGTGTAGATAAGTTTCATAACAAAATAACCTCATTAGTAACGGAAGTGTAAGTTTTTACAAACGAACTTTTGATATGTTTATACCATATATGAGTTCTGATTTTTCAAGCATGTTTATATGGCTTTGAAATGCGTGTCGGACCTATTTACCTATGTATATGGATTTTATGATGTAACACGAACATGTTAGTAAGACTTACTGATGAAAATATGAGCTTTGATGGTGAACCTTAACATGTTATTATAAGATTCATATTCTGAAAGTTATGATCATACCTGATAGTACTTTTAGACTTGTTAAAGTATCATTCATGTTTGCCTACGATGTTACATGTCGTGAAACCAAGTTTAGCGTAAACAAAGCATGTTTTCAACTAATAACTGTGATAGTTACATGTATAAAATGCGAATATTCATAAGCATGCCTAAAATATGACTACCTTATATGTTTACAAGGTGAGCATGCTAGATTTTGTACCGTCATGACCTTTAATGACCGTAAGTTATTAAAAGTATTAACATAGAACTTATATCTTGTAAATTGGTCGTGAAAGGGGTGAACGAACATGGAAAGACTCTTTAATATATATATATATATATATATATATGTGCTATGTGGTATCATATGTTGATACGTGGATTCGATTTTGACGGTTAACTTATAGTAATGCTATAACTTGCTAAAATAGAATATGTTAGCTATTTGTGGTAGTCTCACATGATAGTAATGATGTATAAAGATGATTAACTTGAGAAAAGAGGAAAGTTAAGGGTAGAAATTATATTAATATAATACTATATAATTGTGTCGCTAGGTTAAGACTTAGCTTATGTGATTATCGTATATACGAGATGAGATATAATGTTAAACTATATGACTAATGAATATCATATATACTTAACTATATTACGATAGGATTCGAAAAGTGTTGATTAATTTACGGGGATAAACTACGCTTAAGGCAAGTTTCCTAACTTACACTCTTTTACGGTGCAAGTATTCTATCCTTGTACAATGCAAGTTATCTTACTTACTCGTTCATTGAGCTAGTACGTTTAAAACTCTTGTGAAAGCTATTATTCATGTTGAACTTAGTATTATTTTTGAATATTGTGAAAGTGTCTATGCCATTCGATTCGGCTAGACTATATGCATGTTTATAAAATTGTCCAAACCATTTTATTGGTGCAAAAATCTAAAAACTAAGTTGAACAACCCTTATGGTAAGGGGAGTGTTTATTGTTGGAAGCCCCAACACACGTGTGATTATTACTGTGGTGTTATGCATAACATAGAGTATTGTGGACTGATCATCTATCATACTTATTTCTTATGGTTTATCAGTTTAATATTGATGATTCTAGTAGATGTTCGATAGTCCTTAGTGATTGCTCAGTATAAATTATTTTATCTAGTTGGATACGTTGATAGCCTTTGAACTCATATATATCTGTTGATCTATATTGAATTTCATATTCCAAAGATTTGATTCAAGAATTGTTGATATTCGTTGTTCATGATATTATTCTGAAACTCTGAATTATCTTAGAGATTATACTTTGATATTTTAAACTCGTGATATAATACTCATTACCCTTATTGTATATTACTTGCTGAGCAATTTGTGCTCATTCTTGCTTTCCCTAAAATTTTTCAGTGAAGGTAGAGCAGGGCGAACCTTCGAGTGTTGATAAGGGCAAGGGCAAGGCTACCAACTAGCTTGTTCCTTTATGTTTAAAATTGTTGTGTTGTATTAAGACTGTCTTCAGACTATGTTTAAGCTTAAGAAGGTTTATGTAATAAGCCTTTATTCGATATTATTATGTAATCTATTAAGTACTGTAGGTTGCGAGAGTTGGGGGAATAATTATAATAAATCATTGTAAATTATTCTAGATTAGATCTTCCGCTGTGAATGTGTGATTTTAGTTATTATTGTATTACCATGAGCACGTGATGAACCGAATTCAAGTGACCAAGTGGCGGTTTGAATTTGGGGGCGTCACAAGTTGGTATCAGAGCTGTAGTTATAAACCTTAGGAACGAGTGTCCTTAGACTATAACTTAGGAGAACTTAGAAGTTAGGAAGGGGATAAAACTCATGTAGAGTTTTCCTTGAGAGACTTAGTCTGTTATGAAATGTAACTTCATTTTATACAATGAACTTATGTTTTATTTAACATTCTAACGGAGTTGCTGTTGTTTGTCTTGTGTTTGTGATTGTAGGATGGCAGATATGGGAGTACCCACTAGAGTGGCGGAGGATGAGCCCAGGGATATTCATGTAGTGTACGGGGCACCCTTAGAGGCTGTGGCAGTACAGGCTGTGGCGCCATCCAAGTCTGACGACAAGGATGAGATAGAGGTAGAGTTTGAATCCGAGGAGGAGCCGATGGAGGACGAGTCGGTCGAGGACGAGCCTTCAGAGGAGGAGCCTATGGAGGACTCCTATGAGCCTAACTTAGAGGAGTATATACTAGGCGAATATGAGGAGCAGATCCTAGAGTCGGACTGCAGAGTCCAGGAGTTAGAGGCAGAGGCCCAAGAGAGAAAGTCAGAGTTCTAGAAGTTGAGGGACGAAGACCATCAGAGAAAGCTGGCCATGCAATTGCTAGAGGTAGAAATTGCTTATCGCAAGGAGGCTGGAATTCAGATGGGAACTTTATTTCACAAGGCAGTGGCTAGGAACGTGGATATAACAGGGAAGCTAGAAGAGGTAGAACAAAGAGAACTAAGCGAGAAGACTAAGAAGGAAGCACTTCGTACTCAGTTGGAATTAGAGGTGATGGATAGGATATAATTTGAGGAGAAGTGGGAGGCTGCCTATGAAAGAGCTGACGACCTGGAGGATGAGGTCAGATGCAAGAAGAGGAAAATGAACAAGATGGGGTACGTGTTCCATTCGACATTTGAGAGAGTGCTTGATGGTGTGTACCACTACCCGGCAGAATAGGGACAGACTCTACATACTATGAGTCGAGAGCTGGTAGCTTATATAGCACAGTTAGAGTACAAGAGCGTTGTGTAGCGTGGTATAATGTGATGAGATTTCCTTAATTGGTCTAGTAGTACTTTAGTAGCATTTATCTTTATGTGTTGTACATACTATGTTGTAATCCCAATCTTTTGTGTAAGATGTGGGATAGTGATGTAAACCCCGTGTAATCATTTGTTAGAGGGGTAGTATGGTAGTAGGTTGGTATATTCCCCGTTTTTTGTGATATTAGGGGATATATGTGATAACATTTATAGCAGTATGCTAGGATAATCATGTAATGAAATGAAATGGCATATGAATATAAATGGAGTTTATTCAGAAACGTGTTATAAATTTATTCTTTTTATTTTAAAAGAAATACTTAAGTGACATAACTTAGTAATAATAAAATGAAAATTTGTGATGCAGATCATGGCACCAAGACGTAGATTGACTGCACCCGAAGAATCTGTTAATAACAAGAGGGAAAAAGTTGACTCGATCCATAAACTGGTAGACTTGTTAGGAGAAGCCTTAAGGGGAAGGAACAATGAACCCGTTCGTCCCAACCCTCAAGTTGTCCCAGTAACAACCTTTAAAGACTTTAGAAGTGTAGGACCTCCAGAATTCGAAGGTAGTACTGACCCGATAGTTGCGCAAACTTGGATCAAGGAAATCGAGAAGGCCTTCACTATAGCCCGCGTGGGTGAAGACCAGAAGACCGTATTCACCACGTACATGATGAGGGGAGAAGCAAACTATTGGTGGGAGGCTAATCAGCAGAGAGCGAGAGATGGGACAATAACCTGGGATAGGTTTAAGATGCTGTTCTTCGAGAATTACTTCCTGAAGAGCATGAAAAATTGAATGGAGGTGAAATTCCTAGAGTTAAAACAAGGTGAGATGACGGTGGCGCAATACGAGGCTAAGTTCAATGAACTAGCACGATTTGCGAAACACCAAGTTGGGATTGGGATGAAGAGAGGAAGACTAGACGATTTGAACAAGGACTGAAGCCTTGGCTATTCAATAAGGTGTTAGTTCTTCAGATCGATTCTTTTGCAACACTGCTGGAAAAGGCTATTATTGTCGAGGGAGGAAGTGAAGCTTTAAGCTTGTACAACAAAGAGAAGAAAGGAAAGAATGCTGGAGGAGAGAATCGTACTGGAGGAAGCAACAGTGGAGGAAGTAATTTGGGAAAGTGAAAGTGGGAGAATAACAACAATAATAACAACAAACAAGGTGGGAGTCACCAAAGGAGTTTTAAGAAAAGGAGTGAGACTTGTAATAAGTGCGGGAGAAGTAATCAGGGGGAATGCTGGAAAGGAAAAAGCACGTGTTATAATTGCAGCTTGGAGGGGCACATATTGCCAAATTGCCCAAAACCAAAGAAAATCAGGGGATGCTTTGCATGTGGCTCAACTGAGCACCGAATTAAGGATTTCCCGAAGGAGGGAAGTGACGGAGGTAGTAGCCAACAAGGAGGGAACAAACTGATGATCAGTGGACCGGCACAATCCAACTGCCCAACCGCCAGAACATTTAACAAGATCGTCCAGGATGCAGTGGCTGCAAAGGACGTCGTGTCAGGTATAATCCCAATCAATGATATAAATACTTATGTATTATTTGATTCGGGTGCCACCTGTCCTTTTGTATCTGAAGAATTTGCTAGTAAACTTAGTACACCCCGAGAACTATTAGAAAATCCCTTGAAAATAGAAGTTGCGAATAAGGAAGTGATCCCTGTGGAATACGTTTATCGAAATTATCGCACAAACATTAGAGAACATGAACTGAGCGTAGACTTGATTCCTATTAGGCTGGGAGAATTTGACGTAATACTGGGAATGGATTGGTTGTATAACCATGCTGTGATAATTGACTGTCAGAACAAATATGTGAACCTTTAGACTCCGAGTAAGTCTAAGGTAGTGTTTTATGGTAGCTCATCGCTTAAGCAATCGTGTTGCGTTACGATGATGCATGCGAAGAAATTGTTAAGGAAAGGATGTGTAGGTTATTTAGCTTACATCGTAGATAATCGAAAAAAGGGAGTAGAAATTAAGGATATATCCGTAGTGAATGAATTTCAAGATGTGTTTTCAGATAATTTGCCTGGTCTTCGGCCAGACAGAGAAATTGAATTCGTAATAGACTTAGCACCGGGAACGACACCGATTTCGAAAGCTCCATATCGTATGGCGCCGGTAGAAATGAAGGAATTGATGATAGAACTGCAAAAGTTATTGGATAAGGATTACATTCGACCGAGTGTGTCTCCTTGGGGAGCACCAGTGTTATTAGTTAAGAAAAAAGACGGATCGATGAGGCTCTGTATCGATTATCGAGAATTGAACAGAGTAACGATCAAGAACCGATATCCGCTACCGAGGATAGACGACTTATTTGTTCAACTGAAGGGAGCGAAATGTTTCTCAAAGATCGACCTACGAACAGGATATCATCAACTGAAAGTGAGGGATGAGGACATACCGAAGACTGCGTTTCGAACCCGTTATTGACAGTACAAGTTTTTGGTAATATCATTCGGTTTGACTAATGCTTCGGCAGCATTTATGGACTTGATGAACAGAGTTTTCAAGCCATACTTATATAAATTTATGGTAGTTTTTATCGACGACATTTTGATCTACTCAAAGACAGAGGAAGAACACGCCGAACATCTGAAGATTGTTTTAGAGGAACTAAGGAAAGAAAAGATGTATGCGAAATTTTCAAAGTGTGAATTTTGGATGGAGAAGGTACAATTCTTAGGTCATGTAGTGGATAAGAATGGAATCTCAGTAGACCCTGCAAAGGTCGAAGCAGTGAGTAAATGGGAACAACCGAGAACACCGACAGAGGTGAGAAGTTTCTTAGGGTTAGCTGGGTACTATCGAAGATTTATCCAAGATTTTTCTAAGATAGCAACCCCGTTGACTAATCTGGCTAGGAAGACGGTGAAATTTGTATGGACTGACAAATGCGAAGAGAGTTTTCAGGAGTTGAAAAAGAGATTGAGGGAAGCGCCTATGTTATCATTACCAGATGATGCGGAAAATTTTGTGGTATATAGTGACGCATCGCACAAGGGACTTGGTTGTGTGCTCATGCAACACGGTAAAGTCATTGCGTATGCATCACGACAGTTGAAGGATTACGAAAAACGATACCTTACTCACGACTTAGAGTTAGCGGCAGTAGTTTTTGCGTTGAAGATTTGGAGGCATTATTTGTACGGGGAAAATGTGAGATATATCTGGACCACAAAAGTCTGAAATATATCTTCACACAGAAGGAGTTGAATATGCGGCTGAGGAGGTGGTTAGAATTATTCAAAAACAATGACTGCGATATTCTTTATCACTCGGGAAAGGCAAACGTGGTTGCCGACGCTCTGAGCAGAAAAAGAAGGGAGAAATTGTTTAATTTGACGGCTCAGAAAGAGTTGATAAGAGAGATGGAGAAATTGGAGATAAAAGTGAAAGGACCAAAAAAGTCTGGTGAGAAGTTATTTGTAATGGAAGCTTGTCCGACGTTGTTGGATAGAGTAAAGGAAGCCCAGGAAAAGGATGAAGAGTTTGAGAAAATCTGAAAAAGGATCACAGAAAATGAAGAAGAGAAATTCTGAATGGATAAAGACGGTATCTTAAGATTCGAAGGAAGAGTGTGGGTACCAGCAGTAACCGAGTTAAGGGAAGAGGTTTTGCATGAGGCACACAACACGATATATTCCGTTCATCCGGGAGGCACAAAGATGCACCGATATTTAAGGCAACATTTTTGGTGGCCCAATCTAAAACGGGAAGTCACAGAGTGCGTTAGTAGATGTTTGACTTACCAACGCGTAAAAGCAGAGCATCAGCGGCCGAGTGGTTTACTACAACCGTTGGAAATACTAGAGTGGAAATGGGAGCATATTACGATGGACTTCGTGGTAGGACTTCCAGTTACGCAGAAAGGTTATGATGCCATTTGGGTTATTGTCGATCGACTTACGAAGACTGCACATTTTCTACCGATCAAGATCAGTTACAGTTTGAATCAATAAGCGAGCCTATACGTAAAGGAGATTGTTTCGCGACATGGAGTGCCGGTGTCTATTATCTCTGATCGAGATCCGCGCTTCACGTCAAATCTTTGGAAGAGTTTGCAAGAAAGAATGGGAACGTAGTTGAGGTTGAGTACAGCTTATCATCCTCAGCCAGACAGACAGAGTGAGCGAACAATACAAACACTGGAGGACATGCTTAGAACTTGCGTGATGGACTTCAAAGGGAATTGGGACGACCACCTACCCTTAGTCGAATTTACGTATAACAATAGTTACCATGCAAGTATCGGCATGCCACCGTACGAAGCTCTTTATAGAAGAAAGTACAAAACGCTATTATGTTGGGACAAAGTCGGAGAGCGACGAATACTCGGACCAGAGTTAGTACAACAAACCACGGACGTGGTGACAGTGATAAGAGCCAGACTAGTAGCAGCTCAAGACCGCCAAAAAAGTATGCAGATTTTCATCGGCAGGACCGAGACTTTAAAGTCGGTAGTTTCATATTCTTGAAGGTATCTCCATGGAAGGGAAATATCCGTTTCGACAAGAAAGGAAAGTTGAGTCCAAGATTCATAGGACCGTTTGAGATACTGAAGCGAGTGGGCTAAGTGGCATACAAAGTTGTGTTACCACCCGAATTGGAGCACATCCACAACGTATTCCACATATCTGTGTTACGACCATACAAGGCTGACTAAAAGCACGCGATTTGTTATGAGCCCATTCAAGTGGAGAAGAACTTGGCGCATGAAGAAATTCCTGTCCAGATATTAGATAGGAAAGAGCAAACCTTGTGTAACCTTGTAGCAATTTTGGCGTAACCACGATGTCGAGAAGGCAACGTGGGAGTTAGAAGATAGGATGATGAGGGACTAACCCCATCTATTTGTGTAACCTTGTAGCAATTTTGGGTCAGAATTTTTATAAGGGGGGAAGGATGTAATACCCGAGAATTTCCTAATACTATAAAATAAATATATTAATAAAAATGAGAATTCATTTGAAAATAAATGATTTTGTGAGTTAACTCTGTAATACCCGAGAATTTCTTAATATTATTAAATAAATATATTAATGGATATGAGAATTTATTTGAAATATAAATGATTTTGTGTTATGAGAATCATTAACTCAATTATATATTAAATTGAATATTTATAATAATTGAGAAATTGATGGAGTTTGCGATAAACTCATTGATAGCCTTGTGTGGCACAGTGACGTAATATAAGAATGATTATATTAATTTAAGCGAGCAAATAATCTATATTAATTATTAATCGTAGAATATTAATTAATTGTCATCGTAGAATAATTGTTATAGAATATTAATGGTGATTAATTAATAATATGTGATTATTATTATTGCAAGAAATATAATAATAATAATAAGCAATGTGTTTATATTATAATAAGATTTATATTCATTTAATGTGATATTTAATCATATAAGTGTTAATCGATTATTATGAAAATTAATAATCAATGAGGAATAGATTAATTAATATTATTGTTAATTAATCAACGAGATACATAATTTATTTATTTGACAAATAAGTAAGTTATTAATATAATAAGATTATATTAATTGATATGTGCAAATGTGCAATAATTAATAATATAAAGTATATGGAATACAACTATATTATATAATGTGGTGCAACATTTATGTGACTATATTATATATATAAACTATATAGTAAAGTTTATTGAATTATGAGAGCTACATGATAATCCCCATGTGACTATGTGAGTGTGTGGACATTAAAATAGTGTATCATGAATATAAATAATGATTGATAATTATTTATATAATGGAATAATAAAATTAATAAAGGAGATAATGTGATGTGATTATATCCGGTATTAATAAATGTACATTGATTATATGTGTACAAGTCACACTTACTACATTATGTGAATCCATGTTAGTATCATTAGAATTACATTGTAACTATAATTGTGGCCTAATTATATAGTATATATACATGTAACATGTTTTGGCATAAGTGTTGTGTATATACAAATTCTAGAATGCTGATATATGGCCTTGTCCCAATATGATAGTCACTCTCATTCCTCTCATTCACGTGAAAATCTCAAAGGCTAGCCTACTCCCTATTTCTTCCTCAAACTCAGCATTGCATAGCTCATGATTATGGAGGGAATGGGATTCATGATGAATCCAACTACCATTTACCTACTACTCTTTAACCCCCATGCAATTCACAAATCTCGTTGGTTTAATTTGTTGTACAATTACATTGTCTGGGTCTTGGCTTTGCTATTTATATGGCCCCTTCTCCTTTAATTTCATTTGCTGTGAGTTTGCATAAGTGTTGAGTTGAGAGAATACATTGATAGTATAGCAGCATTGTAAGTAGTAGTATAGCAGCAAGTTTAATTCACAAATTAACAGAGGTATAATTCCTCTCCTTATTCTTCATTTTCATTTCCTGTTTCTGTTACTGTAATTGCTTAGATTTTTGATCATGCTAAATTAAAGTGTAATTGGGATATAGAATGCTTGCCTAAGTGTTATATAACCATATAAGCATGTCCAAATTGTTATATGACTGATTTCATACCAATTGGTGAAGTAAATTGGCATTTGGCCTGGTAGTTGCCGTGTTCTGGAACTGTCTGCCGCTGGCTGGGAGCCGGCGCAGCTGCGCCAGCAGTCTGCAGCAGTTCCCTACCCCTGCTTGATTCTGCTAAGTGATGGTTAGTTTACATGGTTCAGAACAGCATGCTAGCTTGTGTAACATATATATATGAACATAATGAGGTGATGTAAACATGTTGTATTATACTAGCATACATGGTTAACAAAAAGCGTTAGGTTTCCGAAGTGAACTTAGAAGCTTTAAGAATGGACTTTGATATATAAGGGCCATAGTTAGGTTCTGACTTTTGAGACATGTTAGTATGACTTAGAAACATATGAAATGCATGTTAACTTATGTATATAGGTTCCGTAATACAATATGAACATGTGAACCTAACTAGTGCACATTTCTAACGAAAGCGTAGATTTTAAAAAAAACAAACTTTGATAAATTATATTCATGTTGATATTCTGACCATACAAGCATGTTGATATGGTTTAAGAATGCACGAAAGGCATGTTGACTTGTTTAGATATGTTTCATAGCATGACATGAGCATGTGGACTTCGTTTGCGAACTTTACTAAGTTAAAGTGTAAGTTTGAAACGTAAATCTTAACATGTTATTGCGAGTCCCGTATTCCGATAATTTTGAACATGTGATAGTACTTTTAGACTCACTCATGTATGATACATGTATATATACCATGATTAGGTGTCGTGAAATTAAATTTAGCATAAGCGAAGCATGTTTTCAACTAATAGCTGTGATAGTCACATGTATGGAATGCGAATACTCATAAGTATGCTTAATATAGATACCTTAAGTGTTTTGAAAGCAAGCATGATAGGCTTTGTAAATTTCATGACCTTGAATGACCGTAAGTGTCAACCTAGAATCTATATCACATATGTTTGGAATGTGGGAAGGTTATGCAAACATAAAAGTATTCTTTAAAATGTATACATACTATGTGATATCATATGTAAATACTTGAAATCTGATTTTGACGGTTAACTTATGAAAATGCCATAACTTGCTAAGATAAAATATATTTAGTATTGATTGTGGTTTTATGTGATATTAATAATATGCGAGTATGCTTGCTAATTGTGGTAGTCTCACATGATAGTAACGATGTATGAATATGATCAACTTGAGAAAAGAGGAAGTTAAGAATAGAAATTAGATACTAAATAATTGTGTAGCTAGGTTAGAACTTAGCTTGTGTGTTGAACATATATTCGAAGATATAATGTGAAGTTAAATTATATGACTAATGAATATCATATATATACGTAACTGTATTACGATAGGAATTCGAAAGCGTTGATTTACTTTTCGTGGATAAACTACGCTAAAGGCAAGTTCTCTTACTTACACTCTTTTAAAGTGCAAGTATCCTAAACCCTTGCATTATTTTATTCAACGGATATCGTAAGTAAGTATCTAAACCTTATCTCTTTGGATACAAGTATTCTGTATTTGTATATTGCGAACTAGTTTCCTACTTAATCGTTTGAATTGAATTAGCATACTTGAACTCTTATTTCATTAAAGCTATTATTCATGTTGAACTTAGTATTGTTCTTGAATATTGTGAAAGTGTCTATGCCATTTGATTCGGCTAGACTTATATTATTGAAAAGAGACCCAAACTAATTGATTGGTGCGGGATCTTGTATTTGACTAAGAAGAACAACCTTCTTTGAAGGGAATATATAATTGTCGGAGAACCGACGTGCACACTTGAGTATGATTGATTGTTATGCATAACGATGGTGCTTTAGGCTGATCACCTGTTGTACCTGTTTTTGTTAGATTTTCAGTTTATTACTGTTAATTCTAGTAGAAGTTCATAGTCCTTAGCAACTGCTCAGTATTCAGTTATCTTGAAATCTTGAATTGATTTGTTATTGAATCACATTGATATTATTCTGTCATTAGCGACTATTATTGAAAACTGTTGATATTCTTGTTATCCTTGAACTATCAAACTTTGTTATACCCTTTCGCAAATTAAGGATTATATCACTTACCCTTATTGTATATTACTTGCTGGACAATTTGTGCTCATTCTTGCTTTCCCTAAAACATTTCAGTTAAGGCAGAGCAGGGCGAACCTTCGGGCGTTGATAAGGGCAAGGGCAAGGCTACCAACTAGCTTGTCTCTTTTATGTTTTTAAATATTTTATTATTGTATTAAGATGATGTAGTAAGACTGGTTTTGATTATGTTTAAGCTTAAGTTAGGTTATATAATAAGTCGTTAATTGATAATATTATGTAATCTATTAAGTACTGTAGGTTGCGAGACTTGGGGGAATAATTATAATAAATCATTGTAAAATATTCTAGAATAGATTTTCCGCTGTGATGTGTGTTATTTAGTTATTATTATTGTGATTTATTACCATGAGCACGTGATGAACCGAATTCGAGAGACCAAGTGGCGGTCCTGGAATTTGGGGGCGTCACAGGTTGGTATCAAAGCTGTAGTTATAAACCTTAGGAACGAGTGTCCTTAGACTATAACTTTGGCGAACTTAGAAGTTTGAAAGGAAATAAAACTCACATAGAGTTTTCCCTAGAGCAAGACTTAGCGTGTTATGAAATGTAACTTCATTCTATACAATGAACTTATGTTTTATTTAACATTCTAATGGAGTTGCTGTTTGTTTGTCTTGTGTTTGTGATTGTAGGATGACAGACACAGGTGTACCTAGTAGAGTGACAGAGGAGGAGCCTAGGGATATACATGTAGTATACGAGGCACCTCTAGAGGCTACACCAGTGCGGGCTATTGCACCGTTCGAGTTTGATGACGAGGACGAGTTTGAGATAGAGTCTGATCCAGAGGAGGAGCCGATGGAGGATGAGCCAGTAGAGGACTCTGATGAGGCTACTGTAGAGGAGCAGATGCTAGGCGAGTATGAGGAGCGGATCCTAGAGTTAGACTGCAGAGTACAAAAGCTAGAGGAAGAGGCCAAAGAGAGAGAGTCTGAGTTCCAGAAGCTGAGGGACGAAGACCACCAGAGGAAGCTGGCCATGCAGGAGTTAGAGGTGGAGATTGCCTACCGTAGGGAGGCAGAGATCCATATGGGGACTCTGTTCCATAGGTCGGTGGCAAGAAATGTAGATATGGCAGGAAAGCTGGAAGAAGTAGAACAGAGAGAATTGAGTGAGAAGACTGAGAAAGTGGCACTCCACACTCAGTTGAAATTAGAGGTGATGGATAGGATACACTTCGAGGAGAATTGGGGGGCTGCCCATGAGAGAGCAGACGACCTGGAAGATGAGGTCAAATGTAAGAAGAGGAAGATGAACAAGATGGGGTACGTGTTCCGTTCGACATTCGAGAGGGTACTTGATGGTGTGTACCACTACCCGGCAGAGCAGGGACAGACCCTACACATTATGAGCCGAGAGCTGGTTGCTTATATAGCGCAGATGGAGTACAAGAGCGCAGTAGAGCGCGGGATGATGTGATGAGATTTCCTTAATGGTCTAGTAGTAGTTAGTAGCATTTATCTTTATGTGTTGTACATTCTATGTTGTAATCCCAATCTTTTGTGTAAGATGTGGGATAGTGATGTGAACCCCGAGTTAGCTTTTGATAGAGGGGTAGTTTGGTAGTAGGTTGGTATATTCCCCGTCTTTTGTGATATTAGGGGAAATATATGATAACATTTATAGCAGTATGGTATGGAAATCATGTAATGAAACGATTTGACATATGAATATAAATGAAGTTTATTTCAGAAATGTGTTATAAATTTATTCTTTTGTATTAAAAGAAATACTTAAATAATATACTTGAATAATAATAAAATGAAAAATTATGATGCAGATAATGCCGCCCAGACGTAGATTGACTACACCCGAAGAATCTGTTAATAATGAGAGGGAACAAGTAGACCCGATCCAGAAACTGGTAGACTTGTTAGGAGAGGCCTTAAGGGGAAGGAACAATGAACACGTTCGCCCAAACCCTCAGACTGTGCCAGTAACAACCTTTAAAGATTTTAAGAGTGTAGGACCCCCGGAGTTCGAGGGAACTACCGACCCAATCGTCGCACAAACCTGGATCAAAGAGATCGAAAACGTTTTCACTATAGCTAGCGTAGGCGAAGATCAGAAGACGGTGTTTGCCACGTACATGATGAGGGGAGAAGCGAACTACTGGTGGGAGGCTAATCAACAAAGAGCTGGAGAAGGGATAATAGCTTGGGATAAGTTTAAGACGCTATTTTTTGAAAATTACTTCCCGAAAAGCATGAAGAATAGGATGGAGGTGAAATTCCTAGAGTTAAAACAAGGTGAGATGACGGTGGCGCAATACGCGGCTAGGTTTAACAAACTAGCGCGATTTGTGGAGCACCAAGTTGGTGATGAAGAGAGAAAGGCTAGACGCTTTGAACAAGGGTTGAAGCCGTGGCTGTTCAATAAGGTATCAATTCTTCAAATTGATTCCTTTGCAACATTACTGGAAAAGGCAGTCATTGCGGAAGGTGGCAGTGAGGCCTTAAGTCTGTATAACAAAGAGAAGAAAGGAAAGAATGCTGGAGGAGAGAACCGTACTGGAGGAAGCAGTAGCGGAGGAAGCAATTTGGGAAAGAGAAAGTGGGAGAACAACAACAACAACAACAAGAACAACAATAATCAATCAGGGAATTTTCGTGGAGGTTTCAAGAAGAGGGCTGAAGGATGCCCAAAGTGTAGGAAGAATCACCAAGGCGAGTGCTAGAAGGGACGTGGCACTTGCTACAACTGCGGACAGGAAGGGAACATCTCGCCCAACTGTCCGAAACCAAAGAAGATCCAAGGGTGTTTTGCTTGCGGCTCAACTGAGCACCGTATTAAGGATTGCCCGAAGAAGGGAAGTGGCGGAAGTGGTAGCCAACAAGGGGGAGGAAACAAACTGATGATCGGTGGACCGACACAATCCAACCGCCCAACCGCCAGAACCTTTAACATGACCGTCCAGGACGCCGTGGCTACGAAGGACGTGGTGTCAGGTATTATCCCAATCAATGATATAAATGCTTATGTATTATTTAATTCGGGTGCCACCTGTTCTTTTATATCTGAAGAATTTGCTAGTAGACTTAGTACACCCCGAGAACGATTAGAAAATCCTTTGATCATAGAAGTTGCTAATAAGGAAGTGATCCCTGTAGAATACATTTATCAAGATTGTCACACAAACATTAGAGAACATGAACTGAGCGTAGACTTGATTCCTATTAGATTGGGAGAATTTGACGTAATACTGGGAATGGATTGGTTGTATAACCATGCTGCGATAATTGACTGTCAAAATAAATGTGTGAACCTTCAGACTCTGAGTAAGTCTAAGGTAGTGTTTTATGGTAGCTCATCGCTTAAGAAATCGTGTTGCGTTACGATGATGCAGGCCAAGAAATTGTTAAGGAAAGGATGTGTAGGTTATTTAGCTTTCATTGTTGATACTCGGAAGAAGGGAGTAGAAATTAAGGATATATCCATAGTTAATGAATTTCAAGATGTGTTTCCGGACGATCTGCCTGGTCTTCCGCCAGACAGAGAAATCGAATTCGTAATAGACTTAGCACCGGGAACGACACCGATTTCGAAAGCTCCATATCGTATGGCGCCAGTAGAAATGAAGGAATTGATGATATAATTGCAAGAGTTGTTGGATAAGGGTTACATTCGACCGAGTGTTTCTCCTTGGGGAGCACCAGTGTTATTCGTTTAGAAGAAGGACGGATCGATGAGACTCTGTATCGATTATCGAGAATTGAACAGAGTAACGATCAAGAACCGATATCCTCTACCGAGGATAGACGACTTGTTCGATCAACTGAAGGGAACAAAGTGTTTCTCGAAGATCGACCTACGAACAGGATATCATCAACTGAAGGTACGGGATGAGGACATACCAAAGACTGCGTTTCGAACCCGTTATGGACACTACGAGTTTTTGGTAATGTCATTCGGATTGACTAATGCTCCGGCAGCATTTATGGACTTGATGAACCGAGTTTTCAAGCCATACTTGGATAAATTTGTAGTGGTTTTTATCAACGACATTTTGATCTACTCGAAGACAGAGGAAGAACACGCTAAACATCTGAAGATTGTCTTGGAGGCACTAAGGAAGGAGAAGATGTTTGCAAAATTTTCTAAGTGCGAATTTTGGATGGAGAAGGTTCAATTCGTAGGCCACGTGGTGGATAAGAATGGAATCTCTGTAGTCCCTACGAAGGTTGAAGCAGTAAGTAATTGGGAACAACCGAGAACACCGATGGAGGTGAGAAGCTTTTTAGGGTTAGCTGGATACTATCGAAGATTCATCCAAGATTTTTCTAAGATAGCAACCCCGCTGACCAATTTAACTAGAAAGACGGTGAAATTTGTATGGACCGACAAATGCGAGGAAAGTTTTCAAGAATTGAAACGGAGACTGAGCGAAGCACCTGTGTTATCATTACCAGATGATGCGGGAACTTTTGTGGTGTATAGTGATGCATCGCACAAGGGACTTGGTTGTGTGCTCATGCAACACGGCAAGGTCATTGCGTATGCGTCACGACAACTTAAGGATTACGAAAAACGATACCCTACTCACGACTTAGAGTTAGCGGCAGTAGTTTTTGTGTTAAAGATATGGAGGCATTATTTG
This sequence comes from Panax stipuleanatus, assembly GCA_020205555.1. Lineage (NCBI taxonomy): Eukaryota > Viridiplantae > Streptophyta > Magnoliopsida > Apiales > Araliaceae > Panax > Panax stipuleanatus. Next base: position 23,506 of record JAINUT010002232.1, read on the forward strand.
TACGGAGAAAAATGCGAGATATACACGGACCACAAGAGTCTGAAATATATCTTCACACAGGAGGAGTTGAATATGCGTCAGAGGAGGTGGTTAGAATTGATCAAGGATTATGACTGCGATATTCTTTATCACCCGGGAAAGGCAAACGTGGTTGCCGACGCTCTGAGCAGAAAAGGAAGGGAAAAGTTGTTTAATTTGACGACTCAGGAAGAATTGATAAGAGAGATGGAGAAATTGGAAATAGAAGTGAAAAAACCAAAGAAGCCTGGAGAGAAGTTGTTTGTAGTGGGAGCTCATCCGACATTGTTGGATAGAGTAAAGGAAGCCCAAGAAAAGGATGAAGAGTGTGAGAAAATTTGAAAGAGGATCACGGAAAATGAGGAAGAAAAATTTCGAATGGATAAAGACGGTATTTTGAGATTTGAAGGAAGAGTGTGGGTACCAGCGGTAACCGAGTTGAGGGAAGAGATTTTGCACGAGGCAGACAATACGACGTATTCTGTTCATCTGGGAGGCACTAAGTTGTACTGAGATTTGAAGCAACATTTTTGGTGGCCCAATTTGAAACGGGAAGTCGCAGAATGCGTCAGTAGATGTTTGACTTGCCAACTCATTAAAGTAGAGCATCAACGGCCAAGTGGTTTACTACAACCGTTAGAAATACCAGAGTGGAAATGGGAGCATATTACGATGGACTTGGTGGTAGGACTTCCAGTTATGCAGAAAAGTTATGATGCTATTTGGGTTATCGTGGATCGACTAACCAAGACCGCACATTTTCTACCAATCAAGATCCGCTACAGTTTGAATCAGTTAGCGAGCTTATACGTAAAAGAAATTGTCTCACGACATGGAGTGCCGGTGTCAATTGTCTCTGATCGAGATCCGCGCTTCACGTCTAATTTTTGGAAGAGTTTGCAAGAAAGAATGGGAACGCAGTTGAGGTTGCTTACCATCCTCAGACAGACGGACAGAGTGAGCGAACAATACAAACAATGGAGGACATGCTTAGGACTTGCGTGATGGATTTTAAGAGAAATTGGGACGACCACCTACCTTTAGTAGAATTCGCATATAATAATAGTTACCATGCAAGTATCGGCATGCCACCGTACGAAGCTCTTTACGAAAGAAAGTGCATAACGCCATTATGTTGGGACGAAGTCGGGGAGCGACGAATACTCTGACCAGAGTTAGTACAACAAACCGCAGACGTGGTGACAGTGATAAGAGCCAGATTAGTAGCAGCTCAAGATCGCCAGAAGAAATACGCAGATTTGCATCGGCAGGATCGAGACTTCAAAGTCGGCAGTTTCATATTCTTGAAGGTATCTCCTTGGAAGGGAAAAATTCGTTTCGGCAAGAAAGGAAAATTGAGTCCAAGATTCATAGGACCGTTCGAGATACTGAAGCGAGTGGGCGAAGTGGCATACAAAGTTGCGTTACCACCCTAACTGGAGCACATCCACAACGTGTTTCACATTTCCGTGTTGCGACCGTACAAGGCCGACTACAAGCACGTGATTTCTTACGAGCCCATTCAAGTGGAGAAGAACTTGGCATATGAAGAAATTCCTGTCCAGATATTAGATAGGAAAGATCAAACCTTGAGAAATAAAATTATTTCTTCTGTAAAAGTACTTTGGCGTAACCACGATGTCGAGGAGGCAACGTGGGAGTTAGAAGATAGGATGATGAAGGACTATCCCCAACTATTCGTGTAACCTTGTAGCAATTTCGGGACGGAATTTTTATAAAAGGGGGAGGATGTAATACCCGAGAATTTTCTAATATTATTAAATAAATATATTAACGGATATGAGAATTTATTTGAAATATAAATGATTTTGTGTTATGAGAATAATTAATTCAATTATAAATTAAATTAAATATTTATAATAATTGAGAAATTGATGGAGTTTGCGATAAACTCATTGATAGCCTTGTATGGCACAGTGACGTAATATAAGAATGATTATATTAATTTAAGCGAACAATTAATCTATATTAATTGTTAATTGTAGAATATTAATTAATTGTCAACGTAGAATAATTGTTATAGAATATTAATGGTGATTAATTAATAATATGTGATTATTATTATTGCAAGAAATATAATAATAATAATAATAGGCAATGTGTTTATATTATAATAAGATTTATATTCATTTAATGTGATATTTAATCATATAAGTATTAATCGATTATTATGGAAATTAATAATCAATGAGGAATAGATTAATTAATATTATTGTTAATTAATCAACGAGATAAATAATTTATTTATTTGACAATTAATGAGTTATTAATATAATAAGATTATATTAATTGATATGTGCAAATGTGCAATAATTAATAATATAAAGTATATGGAATACAACTATATTATATAATGTGGTGCAACATTTATGTGACTATATTATATATATAAACTATATAGTAAAGTTTATTGAATTATGAGAGCTACATGATAATCCCCATGTGACTATGTGAGTTTGTGGACATTAAAATATTGTATCATGAATATAAATAATGATTGATGATTATTTATATAATGGAATAATAAAATTAATAAAGGAGATAATGTGATGTGATTATATCCGGTATTAATAAATGTACATTGATTATATGTGTACAAGTCACACTTACTACATTATGTGAATCCATGTTAGTATCATTAGAATTACATTGTAACTATAATTGTGGCCTAATTATATAGTATATATACATGTAACATGTTTTGGCATAAGTGTTGTGTATATACAAATTCTAGAATGCTGATATATGGCCTTGTCCCAATATGATAGTCACTCTCATTCCTCTCATTCACGTGAAAATCTCAAAGGCTAGCCTACTCTCTATTTCTTCCTCAAACTCAGCATTGCATAGCTCATGATTATGGAGGGAATGGGATTCATGATGAATCCAACTACCATTTACCTACTACTCTTTAACCCCCATGCAATTCACAAATCTCGTTGGTTTAATTTGTTGTACAATTACATTGTCTGGGTCTTGGCTTTGCTATTTATATGGCCCCTTCTCCTTCAATTTTATTTGTTGTGAGTTTGCATAAGTGTTGAGTTGAGAGAATACATTGATAGTATAGCAGCATTGTAAGTAGTAGTATAGCAGCAAGTTTAATTCACAAATTAACAGAGGTATAATTCCTCTCCTTATTCTTCATTTTCATTTCCTGTTTCTGTTACTGTAATTGCTTAGATTTTTGATCATGCTAAATTAAAGTGTAATTGGGATATAGAATGCTTGCCTAAGTATTATATAACCATATAAGCATGTCCAAATTATTATATGACTGATTTCATACCAATTGGTGACGTAAATTGGCATTTGGCCTGGAAGTTGCCGTGTTCTGGAACTGTATGCCGCTGGCTGGGAGCCGGCGCAGCTGCGCCAGTTTTACACTGGGCAGCTGCGCCAGCAGTCTGCAGCAGTTCCCTACCCCTGCTTGATTCTGCTAAGTGATGGTTAGTTTACATGGTTCAGAACAACATGCTAGCTTGTGTAACATATATATATGAAGATAATGAGGTGATGTAAACATGTTGTATTATACTAGCATACATGGTTAACAAAAAGCGTTAGGTTTCCGAAGTGAACTTAGAAGCTTTAAGAATGGACTTTGATATATAAGCGCCATAGTTAGGTTCTGACTTTTGAGACATGTTAGTATGACTTAGAAACATATGAAATGCATGCTAACTTATGTATATAGGTTCCGTAATACAATATGAACATGTGAACCTAACTAGTGCACATTTCTAACGAAATCGTAGATTTTAAAAAAAAAACAAACTTTGATAAATTATATTCATGTTGATATTCTGACCATACAAGCATGTTGATATGGTTTAAGAATGCACGAAAGGCATGTTGACTTGTTTAGATATGTTTCATAGCATGACATGAGCATGTGGACTTCGTTTGCGAACTTTACTAAGTGAAAGTGTAAGTTTGAAACGCAAATCTTAACATGTTATTGCGAGTCCCGTATTCCGATAATTTTGAACATGTGATAGTACTTTTAGACTCACTCATGTATGATACATGTATATATACCATGATTAGGTGTCGTGAAATTAAATTTAGCATAAACGAAGCATGTTTTTAACTAATAACTGTGATAGTCACATGTATGGAATGCGAATACTCATAAGTATGCTTAATATAGATACCTTAAGTGTTTTGAAAGCAAGCATGATAGGCTTTGTAAATTTCATGACCTTGAATGACCGTAAGTGTCAACCTAGAATCTATATCACATATGTTTGGAACGAGGGAAGGTTATGCAAACATAAAAGTATTCTTTAAAATGTATACATACTATGTGATATCATATGTAAATACTTGAAATCTGATTTTGACGGTTAACTTATGAAAATGCCATAACTTGCTAAGATAAAATATATTTAGTATTGATTGTGGTTTTATGTGATATTAATAATATGTGAGTATGCTTGCTAATTGTGGTAGTCTCACATGATAGTAACGATGTATGAATATGATCAACTTGAGAAAAGAGGAAGTTAAGAATAGAAATTAGATACTAAATAATTGTGTAGCTAGGTTAGAACTTAGCTTGTGTGTTGAACGTATATTCGAAGATATAATGTGAAGTTAAATTATATGACTAATGAATATCATATATATACGTAACTGTATTAAGATAGTAATTCGAAAGCGTTGATTTACTTTTCGTGGATAAACTACGCTAAAGGCAAGTTCTCTTACTTACACTCTTTTAAAGTGCAAGTATCCTAAACCCTTGCATTATTTTATTCAACGGATATCGTAAGCAAGTATCTAAACCTTATCTCTTTGGATACAAGTATTTTATCTTTGTATATTGCGAACTAGTTTCCTACTTAATCGTTTGAATTGAATTAGCATACTTGAACTCTTATTTCATTAAAGCTATTATTCATGTTGAACTTAGTATTGTTCTTGAATATTGTGAAAGTGTCTATGCCATTTGATTCGGCTAGACTTATATTATTGAAAAGCGACCAAAACTAATTGATTGGTGCGGGATCTTGTATTCGACTGAGAAGAACAACCTTCTTTGAAGGGAATATATAATTGTCGGAGAACCGACGTGCACACTTGAGTATGATTGATTGTTATGCATAACGATGGTGCTTTAGGCTGATCACCTGTTGTACCTGTTTTTGTTGGATTTTCAGTTTATTACTGTTAATTCTAGTAGAAGTTCATAGTCCTTAGCGACTTCTCAGTATTCAGTTATCTTGAAATCTTGAATTGATTTGTTATTGAATCACATTGATATTATTATGTCCTTAGCGACTATTATTGAAAACTGTTGATATTCTTGTTATCCTTGAACTATCAAACTTTGTTATACCCTTTCGAAAATTAAGGATTATATCACTTACCCTTATTGTATATTACTTGCTGGGCAATTTGTGCTCATTCTTGCTTTCCCTAAAACATTTCAGTTAAGGCAGAGCAGGGCGAACCTTCGGGCATTGATAAGGGCAAGGGCAAGGCTACCAACTAGCTTGTCTCTTTTATGTTTTTAAATATTTTATTGTTGTATTAAGATGATGCAGTAAGACTGGTTTTGATTATGTTTAAGCTTAAGTTAGGTTATGTAATAAGTAGTTAATTGATATTATTATGTAATCTATTAAGTACTGTAGGTTGCGAGACTTGGGGGAATAATTATAATAAATCATTGTAAATTATTCTAGAACAGATTTTCCGCTGTGATGTGTGTTATTTAGTTATTATTATTGTGATGTATTACCATGAGCACGTGATGAACCGAATTCGAGAGACCAAGTGGCGTTCCTGAAATTTGGGGGCGTCACAAACTCAATTATATTAAATTGAATAATTATAATAATTGAGGAAAATGTGGAGTTTATAATAAACTCGGGAAGCCTTGTGTGGCACCGTGATGAGATATATTAATGATGCCATTAATTGACGAAGGGATTATTAAAGTAAACAATTAATCTATATTAATTATTAATTGTTATTAAGGAATATTAATTAATTGTTATAAAATATTTTATGGTGAGAAATTAATAATACGTGATTATTATTATTGCAAGAAATATAATAATAATAAGCGATGTGTTTATAAAAATAATAAGATATTTAATCATATAATGGTTAATCGATTATTATGGAAATTAATAATCAATGAGGAATGAATTAATTAATATTATCGTTAATTAATCAATGAGATAAATAATTTATTTATTTGACATTATGAATAATAAAATAAAAAAAGTAAGTTATTAATATAATAAGATTATATTAATTGTTATGTGCAAATGTGCAATACTTGAATATATAAAGTATATGGAATACAACTATATTATATTGTATAGAGAGACACTTAAGTGTGACCATGCAAGTATATATAAACTATAGTGCAATGTGATTATACTACACATAGAAACCATATATTATATGAAGCATAATGTGATTATATTATGTACATAAACTATATAGTAAAGTTATTGAATTATGAGAGTTACATGAAATGCCTATGTAACAATGTGAATATACATTAAAGTGAGACATCATGAGTATGTGGTAGATAATTTGATAATACATAACTATCTTATGCTATCTTCAGTGATTATGAAACAATGTGAAACCAATGTACATGGGTTAAATGATAAGAGTACTTATATAATCCCTAAACCTTATACTTATAGTAATTTTATGTATTGGAATTACATGTGGAAACCAAAAGGAGAACTAAAAAGATCTGCATTGAACTAAATAAACATATTGCTGGAAGATTTAAACTCATCAGTTACATCATAGTACATAAACAGTAGCATAAGGCTAAATCACGTAACTTCCAAGTTTATATCAGTGGCTAAGCATAGGTGATGATTACAAAGCCAATGGCTATGGGGATGGCTGGTGGTGGGTTGTTAAACCACTCCCAATTAACCAATGTTTTCTTCCATTATACCATAGACTCTAACCTCAGTACAATGCAAATGTCCAGTCCAAGTTTTCTTTATAAATAGAAGCTCCATTGTCAGTTTTTGTGTTGCTTGCAATTGTCTGATAAATTCTAAGTTTGAGAGTTCTAAGTTGCTGAGCAATTGTAGAAGCATATTCAGTGTGTGAGGAGTCCAATTAACATATAACAGAGGTATAACTTTATATCCTTGTTCTTCATTTCATGAACTCTAATTGTCTGTTTCTGCAAATTCTCTGAAATTTTATAATTCTTGAATTAAGTTTGGATATGGTGATAAGTTGATTAGGATATACTTGTTAGTTGTTATATAATCTTGGTAGTATGTTTAAATTGTAATATGACTGCTTGGAACTGATTTCGTGAAGTAAGTTTGTGTTTGGGCTGGAAGTCTGCCGAAGCAGACTGCGTCTTGATTCGAACCAGGCACGGCGCAGCTGCGTCGACATTACACTGCGGTGCAGCGCAGCTGCGCAGAGCCATGAAACCAATTTCTGCAGCCTGCTTAAAAATCTGTTATGTATATATTATGAGGTTTGGTTTAAACAAGCATGCTAGCTTGTGTAACATATATATATATATATATATAAACATAATGAGGCAATGTAAGCATGTTTTAGTATATTAACATGCATGGTTAACAAAAACCGTATGGTTTTCGAAATGAACTTAGGATTTGAAAATGGACGTTGATTTGTTGTATCCATTTTTGACATTCTTACTTTTGAGACACGTTTGTATGACCTAGAAACACCTAAAATGTATGTTCACTTGTGTAGATAAGTTTCATAATGAAATACGAACATGCAAACCTCATTAGTAACAGAAATGTAAGTTTTTACAAATGAACTTTAGACTTGTTTATACTATATACGAGTTCTAATTTTTTAAGCATGTTTATATGGCCTGGAAATACGTGTCAGACCTATTAACTTATGTATACGGATTTTATGATATAACACGAACATGTTAGTAGGACTTACTGATGAAAATATGAGCTTTGATGGTGAACCTTAACATGTTATTACAAGATTCGTATTCTGAAAGTTATGATCATACTTGATAGTACTTTTAGACTTGTTAAAGTATCATTCATATTTGCCTACTATGTTACATGTCGTGAAACCAAGTTTAGCGTAAACAAAGCATGTTTTTAACTAATAACTGTGATAGTTACATGTATGAAATGCGAATATTCATAAGCATGCCTAATATATGACTACCTTATTTGTTTACAAGGTGAGCATGCTAGATTTCATAACATCATGACCTTTAATGACCGTAAGTCGTCAAAAGTATTAACATAGAACCTATATCCTGTAAATTGGTCGTGAAAGGGGTGAACGAACATGGAAAGACTCTTTAATATATATACGTGCTATGTCGTATCATATGTTGATACGTGGATCCGATTTTGACGGTTAACTTATAGTAATGCTATAACTTGCTAAAATAGAATATGTTCGCTATTTGTGGTAGTCTCACATGATAGTAATGATGTATGAAGATGATTAACTTGAGAAAAGAGGAAAGTTAAGGGTAGAAATTATATTAATATAATACTATATAAATGTGTCGCTAGGTCAAGACTTAGCTTATGTGATTATCGTATATACGAAATGAGATATAATGTTAAACTATATGACTAATGAATTTCATATATACTTAACTATATTACGATAGGATTCAAAAAGTGTTGATTAATTTACGGGGATAAATTACGCTTAAGGCAAGTTTCCTAACTTACACTCTTTTACGGTGCAAGTATCCTATCCTGGTACAATGCCAGTTATCTTACTTACTCGTTCATTGAGCTAGTACGTTTAAAACTCTTGTGAAAGCTATTATTCATGTTAAACTTGGTATTGTTCTTGAATATTGTGAAAGTGTCTATGCCATTCAATTCGGCTAGACTATATGCATGTTTATAAAACTGTCCATACCTTTTTATTGGTGCGGAAATCTGAAAACTGAGTTGAACAACCCTTATGGTAAGGGGAGTGTTTATTATTGGAAGCCCCAACACAAGCGTGATTATTACTGTGGTGTTATGCATAACATAAAGTATTGTAGACTGATCATCTATCATACTTATTTCTTTTGGGTTCTCAGTTTAATATTGATGATTCTAGTAGATGTTCAATTGTCCTTAGTGACTGCTCAGTATAAATTATTTTATCTAGTTGGATACGTTGATAGCCTTTGAACTCATATATATCTGTTGATCTATATTGAATTTCATATTCCAAAGATTTGATTCAAGAATTGTTGATATTCGTTGTTCATGATATTATTCTGAAACTCTAAATTATCTTAGAGATTATACTTTGATATTTTAAACTCATGATATAATACTCATTACCCTTATTGTATATTACTTGCTGAGCAATTTGTGCTCATTCTTGCTTTCCCTAAAACTTTTCAGTGAAGGTAGAGCAGGGCGAACCTTCGAGTGTTGATAAGGGCAAGGGCAAGGCTACCAACTAGCTTGTTCCTTTATGTTTAAAATTGTTATGTTGTATTAAGACTGTCTTCACACTATGTTTAACCTTAAGAAGGTTTATGTAATAAGTTTTTATTCGATATTATTATGTAATCTATTAAGTACTATAGATTGCAAGACTTGGGGGAGTAATTATAATAAATCATTGTAAATTATTCTAGATTAGATCTTCCGCTATGAATGTGTGATTTTAGTTATTATTGTATTACCATGAGCACGTGATGAACCGAATTCGAGTGACCAAGTGGCGGTCCGAATTTGGGGGCGTCACAGTAGGTAGGGTTAAAACCTAAAATGGGCGAAATTTCCTCTATTTTTGTTTTTTTTCTTTTTTGGCTAGTGGGGGGTCTTATTTATAGAACAGGGAGCTGCGGCTATACCTGCAGTAGCCGAAGGTCTACCTGACACTCCAAGGTAGGTTCGGTTCTGGGGGTCCTATTGTCTCAAAGTACGTGCACTTCGACCAACGCATTGTCTGCTTCAAACCTCCATAACTTTTAATTCGGGAGTCCGATGGAGGCGTGCTATACCTTTTCGGAAAGCTCTTTCCGAGAAATGCACAATGACATGGGATTTGAACTTTTTTGAATAGGTGAAGATGGGCCCATAACCAGATCTTTAAGTCTTTGCATTCCATCCGTTGAGCTGTCTTGTGCTAGTTTCACTCGGGATTGATGTTATGGTTCTTCATGACCCCCATGGCATTGATTTGAATTGATTTTGACTTGATCTGATGTCAAGTTGGTAAAATGACCATTTTGCCCTTCTGGGGATTGTCTCCAAGATTGACATGGTTTTTGACTGTTTCTTGGGGTTGTCTCCAAGGTTTGAACTAAGCCGACTCTGTTCTTCCTTAGGGTCATCTCCAAGGTTGACTGATATCCTAGGGTTATCTCTGAGGATTAATTTGATGCTCCGGGGTTATTTTTGAAAGTTGGTTTGATATCCTAGGGTTGTCTTTGGGGTTTGACTTGATCTCTCGGGGTTGTTGCCGGGGCTGGATTTGATCTCCCTAGGTTGTCGCTGGGGTTTGATTTGATCTCTCGGTGTTGTCTTCCGGGCTAGATTTGATCTCCTAGGGTTGTCTCTGGGGTTTGACTTGGTCTCCGGGGGTTGTCACAGTGGTTGGATTTGATCTCCCGGGGTTGTCTTCGGGGTTTGACTTGGTCTCCCGGGGTTATCGCCGAGGTTGGATTTGATCTCCCATGGTTATCGTCGGGGTTTGATTTGATCTCCCAGTGTTATCGCTAGGGTTGGATTTGATCTCCTGGGGTTGTCTATGGAGTTCGACTTCGTCTCCCAGGGTTATCGCCAAGGTTGGACTTGGTCTTTCGGGGTTATCGTCGGGGTTGGATTTTGTCTGCTAGGATTATTGCCTAGGTTTGTCTTGATTTGAACATCCAGGGTTGTCTCTGGAAGGTAAAAAAAGGTTTTACCCTCTTGTAGGGTTAGTATTAGAAATGAAAAATTTTGAGTGTCTTACAGATGCCCCTCTTTATCAATGCAATGCAATGGAATGAACATGATAAAGACTGCTAGACACTTGAAATATGATAACTGCAAATGTAATGCAATGCATGATATAATATATCATGAATGCTATATGCACTTATGGGGTTAGTTGCCACGATATTCTATTGCTGACTGCTCCCGCCACTTCTGTTGTGGATGGAGTTGTCCATGATAGTTTTCATTAAACTCTTTTGATGTTTACTCGAACGGTAGTTTACAAAGCTTTCATCACCGGATCTTTCCTAATGCTACATTGGGCTGAAGCCAATGGTTTACCATGTCCGTCGGTGCTACCAAGACTGATTCTACGAAATGTTATAGAGATGTTTTCAGGATCCCTACTAGGGAGATTTTTCCTTGGCTGATGCCATTGCACATTTTTGAAATCGCTGTTGGGGTTGTCACCAACATTCTTTGTCTTCAGATATGCTTTCTGACTTTTCCTCAGCTGGGGATGTTCCTCTTATGATGAGTGACCTCATTGGGGATTCCTGATGCCTATCCTTATGATAGCTTACACCAGTTTACATCATCAGATCTTTCCCGATGCTACGCTGGAGTTGTCGCCAATGGTTTGGATTGATTTTCGGTTGATGCCGGCATTTCTATCGGGGATAAAATTTTCACTATCTACTCGAACAATAGTTGACAACGATTTGACCATCATCGAACCTCCTCGATGCCTACCCGAATGGTAGTTTACGACGGTCGACTAAACTTATTTGATGCCTACTCGAACGGTAGTTTGCAGACTTTGACCATCACTGAACCTCCTCGATGCCTACCCGAATGGTAGTTTACAACTGTCGATTGAACTGGTTTGATTCCTACTCGAACGGTAGTTTATAGGGTTTAACCATCACCGAACCTCCTCGGTGCCTACTCAAATGGTAGTTTACAACGGTTGATTAAACTGATTTGATTCCTCGGCTAGGGATTTGTATAACAGATTCCATCATCGATTCTCCCCAAGAAGGATAGTTTTTCGTGATTTTCATCATCGGATCTTTCCCCATGCTACGCTGGAATTGTGGCCAATAATTCACAGTATCAGATATTCTGAGTTTCTTTGATGCAGTTTTCAATGGTTTTCATCACCAGATCTTTCCTGATGCTACGCTAGAGTTGTCGCCAATGGTTCACAGTATCAGACATTCTGACCTTTATTGGAGCAGTTTTCAACAATTTTCATCATCGGATCTTTCCCGATGTTACGCTGGAATTATCGCCAATGGTTTGTAATGCTAGACATCCCTGATCTTGATGTTGGGGGTATCTTTTCTGATAAATTATACCCTCGGACAATTCTGGATACTTTGATGCATTCAAAATCCATTGTTCATATCGCCGAACCTTCCTAATTCTTTGACAGAGACAGTTTTCAGCAATTTCCATCATTGGCATTCCAAAACCACATCAGGGTTCATACCAATGGCTTACATGAAGATTTTCTTTCGTCAGGAGTTTGGCACCCAAATTCAGGATTTCAGGCCTTTTCTGCTCAACCGCGTAGCACTTTTTTCCCTAATTTGACTTTTCAGCTTCTGGGAACTCTGCTTCAACCTCATTTGTATCTAACCAAAGAGGGTGGGACCCACCTTAAGGTGCCACAGGTAGTGTCGCGGCTCCCTACGGGTCTATTTTAGTCCCCCCGTGGCTTTCACAAGTCATTTTCAAGTTGAACTATATAAAAAATTCAAAAATTCCTCTCTAGATCTATTAAGTTTGGGCTGCTTTTTGCAAATTCCGTCAACGTACAATCGTTATGCACAACTCTGGTAATGTTTACATCCTTTATTTTCAAGTTTTGATCGTTAGAATGTTAGATTTCATATAGAATGCTTCTAAACACAATATAGTGAATATGCATGCTTATATGACTTGATAAAAATTTTCAGACTTAGTAAATGTGTATATTTTACCATGCTAAACGTTTTGATGTTAAAAAAATTTATTTTTGAGACAGTCGTTTGGGGCCCTATTTGGCCAATTTATTCATCTTATTTGAGAACAAATGAGCCTGGATATCCAAATAAAAGTACACATGGTAATTTAGCTGCCACGAGGAGTTAGATTTTTATGTTTTTCATATATATGAAATGCTCATAATTTTGGGTTGGTGTGCTACTGAATGGCCACCTAGTAATGCCTATGTGCATGCGGATAGTCCATTTTACAAAGGAGACTCAGGCGAATTTTTTTCAAAAGCCTAAGCATTTAATGAACATGCAATTTTATCTCTACTAGGGATGCATGTTAACTAATGCATGCTTTAAGACTTAGAATATGCATGAAACAATGATTTAATTTTAATAAGCTGTAAGTTTGAGACTTACCTCACCCTTTCTAAGGTGACTTAGAGATTTTGTTCAGGTTATGGATTCAGATATACCCGAACGCTCTCACAGAGTCTTTGCATGAGTGAGGAGGAGGATGAGAGCTTCTGATGTCCCTCGACCTCGTCTAGCTCGGCAGCCTCGCCGGTTGGCTGAGTCAGTGAATCGTCCTATCCAGGTTGATAGGCCGGATGACGTAGATGACAAGGAGGATGTCCCTATTGTGGATCCCGCTCCAGCTCTGACTACCTCGCATCGGGAGCTTCCAGCCGTCATTGTGATGATTCTGAAGCTCTTGGATGATTTGAGGCGCCATCCTTCGATCTATCTTTATGCCAATGAGGTACCCGAAGTTTTTATTCTGGACTTTTCTTTTTCCATTTTAGGACAACGATTTAATCTGGATTTGTAATTTGATACAGGTTCCAAGATTTCCTCAGCTCAGGGGGAACTGGTTTGGCGTCCACTCCTTGTATCATACTCTTCATTTGGAGTATCATGTCATCGTTAACACTTGGAGTTCCGAGGTCTTTTTCACTATTTCTCCCCGTCGTTGCCCTTGGGCTTATATGCGGGCTCTATCTGAGCGCTGATTCCACCAGACCCAGTTTCTTCACTTGTTGGACTGTGAGATTATGATGACACGGATGTATTGGCGGTGCATCACAGGGTTAGAGTTTACAGGTGAGCCAGTGCCTTTGGTGACTGACATTTCTCCTGCTGTCGTTCGATCCCTTTTGAAAATTCTTGTGACGATCATCAAGGGTCGGACTGGTTGTTTAGGTCCTTTGAGTGTGGATGCCCAGAGTAGGGCTTTAACTGAGCCTCTGCTAGATGATCAGAGGGTTAGAGATTGCATTCTTCGGCGATTGTTCTTGGTCATCATCAGGGGTTGTTTCATAGAAGATAACTCCTCAACGGTCTCTTTTGCTCTGGTTAGCGCTACTCAAGATGTGCAGCGCATCAGGAATTTTGACTGGGGCACCTTCACCTTCGCCTATTTTATTCGTGGGCTATTCTTTGAGGGATTGACGGAGGCTTGGCTGGGTTTTTATCCCTTTCCACTGGTGAGTAATTTCTCTTTCACCTTTTAAGCTCCCTCATTTGTGTTTATCAATCTTTATTACTGAGGACATTTGATCTTTGCACTTCCAGTTTTGGGCATATAAAACACTCCCTTACCTACACATGGCTACTACTCTAGGTCTAGAGACCTATCCTTGAGGACGACGATGGCATTATTCCACCTTTACAGAGGTCCCTGTAGCAGAGGAGTTCACCCATTCCTGCTTGTAGTTAGAGCTATTGACCGCCGATTCCATCACGTGGGTTCCTTACACCTCAGATTATCTGACAGTTAGTTTTGAGGATGGATTTTTGAACGGATTAGAGTTTACATTGTCCACTTGTCGGATTCCCCTTTTGGCTGATGGAGGCTAGGAGCTCTACTTAGGAGAACGAGCTATCAGGAGCGTCACAAGAGAGATCCGTATTCCATTCCCTCATCCTGCTAGGTATTATTGGCCCCTATCTCAGCCAGTCACAAACATTCCCTTGCTGGGCTTGGATGGCTATACCCTATCAAAGGGTCCTCACAGTCAAGAGGCATTTTATAGCTGATGGAGTCCTCGCATTATTGGGGCTCAGACTCGTGCCACTCAGTTCATAGCAGACATGGTTCCCAGGTCTGTCTTGATGACAGACTGGATAGCTTGCCTTCGAGAGCCTACTCATTTGGAGTAGTTTTCTAGTTTGACCCAGCGGTTGGAGCGGGCACAGTTTTTCATCAGGCACCTAGGTGGGGATCCTTCAGAGGAAGATTCTTTTGATCCTTCCAGCTTCGGAGCTGGCCCCTCAGGAGGTCCATATTATGGCAGTTATACTGGTACAGATCCTCCCCTCTATCGACCAGACATTCCTTCTGGCAGAGATTCAGTGACTCAAGAGGAGTTGCAGCAGGTTGATCGTCTAGATGCAGATATCGTAGACTTCTTCTGATATATTTCTCGTTATATCTTTTGATAGGCATCTGTTAGATATTGGGTGGCTGTGCCCCATTTCTCTTTATATCTTTTGATAGGCCTCTGTTAGTCATTGGGCGGTTGTGCCCCATTTCCCTATACTTTTTATTTTGCATTTTAGTAACAGACAGAGATGATGTTTTTAGTAGATAACATATTTAGAAATGCATGATATTTTCTATCTATTACATCGTATTGTCATCTATCATTATCATCTATCATGATGCATGCATTATGTTATGGGTATGCATTCAAATATGTGAGTTTAGCTATAACCTCTGGATGGTCTCATAATACGGTTCTACAGATGTCTTTATCTACCGTTAGTCGTATTAAGCACATGCCACCTACATTGATAACAACCCCTTTGAGATCTTGGTATGATAGTTTGTCTCCCACAGATAGGGCGACAGTTAATCAGTTGTTAGGGCATTCTATGGCCATCTTGGCTTTCCAGGTCCCACTGGGCTTTGTGGGCAGCATGATATCTTGCTGGATACCTGAGCGACAGGTTTTTAGATTCGGCATCCATGAGCTGACTCTTACGTTGGAGGAGTATAAGCGCATCACCGGTTTGCCATTAGATCGGCCTTGTGCTAGGATGGCCATTAGTGATATGAGACAACAGTTCATGGCCTTAACTGGCTTGAGGCACAGAGTCATTACGGATGAGATTACTTCGGGGCATGTGGTGTCCATGGACTTCATGATGGATTGATTTGGCCGTCTAGACAGCTATACACGATACTCAAGAAATTTTACAATCACTGTAGGGGATTGAAATATTTCACGCATATAAATTTTGTTGATGTACATCACAGCCTACCTGTATATGCCGCTGTATATGGATCAGTTGGATATCGATCTGATCACAGTGGTTCGCGCTCTTAGACAGGGTTGTACCATCCTGCCCATGATATAGGCAAAGACCTTGAGGTCGGCTACATTCTGTCGTACTCATCTTGTGACGCCCCCAAATCCGGGTCCCTAAAACCTCGAACATGGTACATTACGGTACTTCATCTTCATACATATTCTATAAACTAATGCAAAATATATAAACATAAATTGTTTATTTCACATGATTATATAACATTTCCCAAGGTCTATTAACTTTCACTGAAAACATAACTTAAGTAACTAAAAAGGTTTACAACATCATTTGCATATGATAACTAAATACTTATGTATGCGCAATAATCTACTCTTGAAATTTTGCCTTTGCCTCTGTCTTTCTTTGAGCCTTCGTGTTAATCTGAAATTTGTTATCATGATATAGCAAGGGTGAGCAACTACTTTGCCCAACAAGTTTAAATACAACAAGGATATATCATGATTGAAAGAAAGAATAAGTTTTCAAATTTTCAACAATATAATAATTGTGAAAGAGCATGAATCAAAATGTCAATAATTGAATGACTGAATCAATAATGTTTAATGTCAACAAGGACCACGAACAACTTTAACTGAACCTTATGGTAATGAAGGTGATCAGCCTTTCATACCTGATGAATATATGCAATATGCCCTAAGTGCGAATCAATAATCAATATAGATGTGAATAATCAACAATAATTATTCATTAACATGCTTTGAAAATATAACTTAAGTTTGAGTTAGGGAAACTTGCCTGTACCATCAATTACTGCTACACAATCTAATTTAATCACTATATTGAAAAGACCTATCGGTTATAAAATTGATCTTTCAATTAGCATAACATACCTTATCTCACAATACTATTACTTTATAAGTAAACTATCTAACATTTGACCACATAGTCAAATATTAGATAATACCTTCACACCATACGTATTCACAATTCTAAACTTAGCACATATCGAGTCTTTAACAGAGTTCAATACAGTATACTGAGTGGTTTCACATAAACAACCAACAAACTAGTTTCTGTCTCGTCTATATAATGTTTTTCACAGCGAGTTAGATCGGTTGCAAGTTCGTATATAACTCCGCTCCCTGAAGGAATTGTTTAGCCCAGATACTATACATCAACCATAAAAGAGTACGACTGTACCACTACTTTATCATATAACTTATGATTTAATACTTAATCTTTCATATTATAAGTTATTCTTTATAATCCATTAAGCCGAATATCTAATCCAGAAACCTAAATTCAAATTGAATTACAATCCAGCAACCTGGATTCACTAATTTTGCAAACCTAATACACCAATTCAGCAAGCTGAATATAAGCTAACATAATTAATTTAGCAAGCCGAATCCAAACTATATTCCCTTTTTAACATATTAAATTTCCAATTCATCATACTATACATTCAAAATGGCCTATTGAATGTCCAATCAATAACTTAACTCCTCTTTTAAACTCTTATTTAATATTATTAATTATTTTAACCTGCCATAAATATAATATCTCATCACAAATGACCAAAACCCCCATCAAAAATCTGCATAAACCATATTTAGGGTTTTCAAGTCATAAAATCCTATTTTCCATATCTTTAACATTACATAAGTAATTTAATTCATTTATTCATAACTAAATTATTTCCATCAAAATACCAAATCGTCTTATTATTTTCTTATCTTTTGGTCAAACATATATACTTATATCCCATACACAAAAATAATATTTTTAGAAATTTTCAATTTCCTTTAGTATTTTTCAAAAGTCCGTTTTGAGTTCGTAACTTAAGAAAATTAGCTATATCATGCTCAACTTTAAAAATTCTCAACTCTTGGCAAAATCGTATACGTATTAAAATGAACTTCCAGTTTAAATTTCTTGACCATCAGAGTTATAGAACTCCAGTTATAGCAGTTTTCGTCGGAAAAACCCAAATATTGAAATGACCATAACTTGGTCGATTTAAGTTTTATATCATATATTTTCATGTCCCAAAAGGCCGGAATTTTTTTAAATAATTAAGTTACCGAAACTGATCCTGGCAGTTTTGGGCAAATTGCTTTTTGTAATTTTTCAAATTTTACCTACTTTGCTAAAAATAGTTCACACGAAAATCTACAACACCTTTTTCAGTGATTCCACTTGGAAATGTAAGAAGACTCATAGATCTAACTCTAGGACTTAACGACAAACAAAAGTTCAAAATATAATAAGAGATATGGTCATTTGAATTTCATGTTTCGTTTTTTTAAATCTGATTTTTCTCACCTTTGTGTTTTCTAAGAAAACTTTAATGATATCTTGATTAATCTAACATTAACAATCATAAACCATCATAATACATACTAATACCTCTTATACTCATGGATCTACCATGATCTATTTTATCAAACCTTTACCAAGTCCAAGCAAAACATAATCTTTGCTAATAAAATTAGGGTTTTCTTACTTTTTGAAAACCTAGTTTCTATTTCTTGCTTTTGATCTAACTTTTGACACTTAAAAGTAATAGATCTAAACATATAACACCTATACATATGTATATCTAGAGTTTTAAAGTTTGAAGAACATAACTTGATTATTTCATCAAATCAAACAAAATAAAAGGAATAAACTAAATTAGGATTTTATACCTAGATCATATAGCATTTCTCCTTCCCTTTACACCATATAAGATGAAGCTAGGAAACATGAAAAGTTTCTTTCCTTCTTCCTCCATAGGCTGCCGACTTCTCTCCTCTTTTTCTCTCTCTTTGTTCCTTTCTAATTTTGTTTTGTTTGTTTATAAGTGAGATGAGATGAAAGAGAAAAAGAGTAAGGTTTTGTTTGTTGTTAGTAAGAGTATATAGATATAAAATATATACATCTATATTATCTACCAATCTCTTTTGATCTTTCTCTCTCTATTGATTAAGTGGTTACTTGTACACTTAAACAAAAGTGTTGGGTGAATAAAATGATGACACATAAGGAGGAGTTGGTGAACAACTAAAGTAACCAATTATTACATACATCTCCGCTCCTTTTCCTCCCTTTATGGCCAATAGTCATTTCTCACAATTTCCTACTTTTAACTCAAGTATGGTTAGATCCTAACCATAGTTATTCTACTAGCACATATCCCATTATTTTGGGCTAATAAATTAAATTATCATTGGGCTTCTCTAATTAAATATTTGGGCCATGAAAATAGATTAGGTCCAATACTTTTAATTCTATCCTGCCCTAATTGTAGACACTGAAAATTTTGTTTCTCTGTTACTAACACTGTAGGAGGGAAAGATTGTCTTTTTAAATCAATCCCGGTCTAAATATCGAGTCATCACTTCAACACCGGTCTCAATATCGGGTCATCATTCAACCCCGGTCTGAATATCGAGTCATCAGTTCCACCCCGATCTCAATATCGGGTCATCAATTCAACCCCAGTCTCAATACCGGGTCATCAGTTCAACCCCGGTCTCAATATCTGGTCATCACTTCAACCTCGGTATCAATACCGGGTCATTAATTCAACCCCGATCTCAATACCGGGTCATCAGTTTAACCTCAGTCTCAATACCGGGCCATCAAATCAACCCCGATCTCAATACTGGGCCATCAAATCAACCTCGGTCTCAATACTGGGCAATCAAATCATCCCCGATCTCAATATTGGGCCATCAAATCAACCCCGTTCTCAATACCGGGCCACCAAATCAACCCCAGTCTCAATACCGGGTCCTCAATTCAGCCCAGTCTCAACCCGGGAGGTACAGATCAACCCCGGGCTCAACTCGAGAATTACAGGTCAGCCTCAGTCTCAATCCGGGAAGTACAGATTAACCTCGATCTCAACCTAGGTAGTACAGGTCAGCCTCGGTCTCAATTCGGAAAGTACAGGTCAGCATCAGTCTTAATCCGGGAAGTACAGGTCAGCTCCGGTCTCAACCCAGAAAGTATAGGTCAGCCCCGGTCTCAGCCCAGGAAATACAGATCAACCCCGATCTCAACCCGGGAAGTACAGGCCAGTTCCGATCTGAACCTGAGAAGTACATATCAACCTCGGTATCAACCCAAGAAGTACAGGTCAGCCCCGGTCTTAACCCGGGAGGTACAGGTCAATCTCAATATCAACCCGGGAGGTACAGGTCAGCCCCGGTCTCAACCCGGGAGGTACAAGTCAGCCCCGATCTCAATTTAAAAAGTACAGGTTAGCCCCGGTCTCAACCCTCGAGGTACAGGTCAGCCCCGGTCTCAACCCAAGAGGTACAGATCAGCCCCAGTATCAACCCGGAAGGTAGAGGTCAGCCTTGATCTCAACCTGAAAAGTACAGGTCAGCCCCGGTCTTAACCTAGAAGGAACAGGTCAGTCCCGGTCTCAACCCGGGAAGTATAGGTCAGTCTGGTCTCAACCCGGGAGGTACAAATCAGCCCCGGTCTCAATCCGAGAGGTACAGGTCAGCCCCGGTCTCAACTCGAGAGGAACAGATCAGCCCCGATCTCAACTCGGGAAATATAGATCAACCTCGTTCTCAACCTGGGAGGTGCAGGTCATCCCCGGTGTTAACTTGGGATGTCAGATCAACTTCAAAAATAATCCTGAAGCATCACAACATCTCCAGAGGAAAACCTGGAGTGACGAAGTCAGCCTCATAGATAATACTGAGGACAAACAGACTCGAATGAGATCCAAATCATGGAAACAACCCCAGGAAGTCAACCCAAGGCCATGCCGACACTAAAGGCAACCCCGAGAAAGGAAAATGGTCATTTTACCAAATCTAAGCTGATTCGATCAAACTCAAGCCGAATTGATTCCACCAAGGTCAGAACGAACCATAACCATGATCCCGAGTGCAAACAGCGCAAGACAGCTCAACGGATAAACTGCGGGGAATTAAAGACCTGGTTATGAACCCGTCTTTTTGGACCCAAAAAATGTTTTTCCCATGGCATTATGACACTCTCGGCGAGGGATTTCCGGAAAGGTATCGTCCGCCTCAAACGGACGCTCCGATCAAAAGTTAGAAAGTTTCGAATCAGACCTCGCGTTGCTCGGAGTGCACGTACTTCGAGATAATACGACCCGCCACATGGGCCATACCACATTGAGCCGCACCTCTACCTGCGGCAGAAACAGGTAGAGTGGAGGCTCCCTGGCCTATAAATAAGTGGTGACCCCCAGTTCATTAAAAGAATTCAGAAACGCTCCGAACCTCTGCCTGTTTGGTTTTCTGTCTATTTTCTTGTCTTTCAAACCCAAATGTTTTCACTCTAACACGTAGATATACCCACATACTACCCCATATCAGAAAATAACTGGTGGATTCAGACGTTTAAAGCCTATAATTTGGCAAAAATCCCGTGTAGCAGTCCATTGTGAGTATTTTTACGATCAGTAAGTCAATACTACTTCTTTGCACTTTTATCCACTTGCATATCAAGTTTCTTTTTCTAAATATGCCCAAAACTCAGTATTGTGACCGTTTTTGTCAACTTCTGGTACATTTTTGTACATAAACACATTTTCTGGCATTTCTAAAACTCGGATTGACGATCCGTCACTTCCAGTAGCTTTCAAGTACTAATACCTGCGTTTTGAGCAACTTCGCCGGACTGGGTTATCTTCCCAGTCCGGGTTTGGCTATTTTTATATATATTTAGCTGTATATATACTAATTATTCAATTATGTCAAGCCTGGATGTCAAATCTGAGGTAGTATACTGCTTTTATATATATATATATATATATATATAAGCAGCCTTCACCACACTTGGTTATCTTCCCAGTCTTGGTTTGACTACTTTTCTGTCTATATATATATATATATATATATATATATATTTATATTTCAATTCGGCCTGGATCATTCTGTGGCCTTTTTACTGCTTTTATATATATTTATGCATATATAAAAAACATTCACCACACTGGGTCATCTTCCCAGTCTTGGTTGACTACTTTTCTGTACATTTACATTTCAGTTTGGCCTGGATCATTCTGTGGCCTTTTTACTATTTTTACCCCATTCACCATACTGGGTTATCTTCCTAGTCTTGGTTGACTACTTTTCTGTACATTTATATTCCAGTCCGGGCATAGGCGTGAAAACCCACCGCCCTTTACTGTTTTTATATATATTTCAATTCTGTCCAGCCTGGATCATTCCGTGACTTTTACATAGCTTTTATATATATATATATATATATATATATATATATATTAATTCTAGTCTGAGCACCGGTGTGAAAACCCATCGCCCTTTATAGCTTTCATATATATAATTGTATATATATTGTTTACTCATTTTTATTAAAATTGTTGCTTTAAATATTCATTTGATATGAATAGGCACTGACATTTCTGCGGGCGAACTAGATTTATTTAAATCTCATCAACTCTAGCTTTCAAACAGTTCAAAATAGGTTCAAACAAAACTGTGAAGCTAGAATGGCAGAGATTTATTTAAATATAGCATTTTTCTAGTTTCAGTTATAAAAGCAACCTCACGGCCTTTAGTCGCTATCTAGTGGGAACAAGATGCTTCGACCATGTGTGAACCATGATTTACTGATGAATCCTTGGTTCTGATGATATTTGGATATATTTATGTACAAATTTAAACTGTGCAGGTTTATTGGCCTCACTATGTGAGCCAAGGAATCGTGGGATTCACGATCAAACTGACCAGAATTTGATTCCCATGAGGGACAAACCCCCTTTTACAAATGTACCCTGCCAGTTTTTCTGTAAAAATGTACATACAAAAGACCTTAAAACAGTTATCCGGATTGAAGGTCTCAACATAGTGAAAATATGTTTTGTCATGTCAGAGTCCCTCCGATGGCTATCATGTCCATGAAGGGACCGACACTTGTATATATTGTGGTCGAGGATACTTCGCAGCCCTACAATCACCATTCAAATTTAGCCTTAAGGCAGAAAAGATAGAACTGAAGTATCGATATGCTTCAATTCCTATGTCAGCGTAAGGGTTTGATAACCTTCTTTCAAAACATCACTTAAGTAATCTTATCAAAAAAAAAGAAGCTTTTGCAAATCAAATCAAAGATTTTTTTTCAAATCAAATCAAACCCTTCGTATATAGGTTTAACGATGCAAAAATATACTTCTAATCAAAGCATAGGCCCAATTTCTTACAGCATTCACACACACACACACACACACACACATATAAATGGAAAATATTGAAAAGATGTGGTACCGTGTTTACACGGGAGTTGTGGGGTGCCTAACACCTTTACCACACTTAACTAAGCCCCCGAGCTCAAACTTTGTTTTCAAAGATCAAGTTTCGACAGTGTCCTGCAATTGGGCCTCTTACAAATAAAACTCGGCTGAGTTGGTACTATCATTTCAAATCTATCAACTGGCGACCCTATAAACATTCAATCGTCGACATAATACATGTTGGCCTTTTCCTAACAAACCTTTTAAAACCTTTTTCGCAATAAAAAGAGTAAGGGTAGAGATAACTTAGGAAGAAAGAAAGATCTGGGTTGTAACCCGACCCGCGGATTTTTTCCCGACGTCGACACTAATCATTTAATTAGGGTTTTCATTCCCCATATTTGGAATTTGAATAATCACTCATGTACATTTAATTTATTAATCCAATTAGACTTGCTTTAATTAGGTTATAAAATTAATAAATTGAGATAATAAAATTAATCTTTTAGGTTAGTATAAATTTTAAATACTAACATCCTTTCCTCTTATAACCCTTAGGTTAATTAAATTCCATACCTAATGTATAATTAGGTTACATTAGTTTTCTTTTTATTTTTTTATTATATAATAAACAAATATAATCAATCACATAATATTCATATTCATTTAATCACATATTCATACAAAATAATTTAATAGGTTGACACATGTTCCACCAATCACTTAGATTAGGTCACTAGTATATAATTAAAATACTAGGACCATTAAATAAAGATAACCCCTTAGGTTATTTAGTTCCAATACCAAATAACATTAGGCTACAAATCTTTCTTTTTCAAAAATTTCTATCATTCTCATTTAATTTCTTTACATTGTTTAAGAATTTAACTAAAACCGTATAAGTTCTCTAAATTTTTCGTAAATCCTCAAATTCCTATCTAGGTTTTATTCTTTAACCTTTATTTTAATCACTCAAGATCTTATAAATTTTTGGGTTGTTACATTCTTCCCCCCTTATAAGGATTCCGTCTCCGAAATCACTATTCACCAAAAATAGGTTTTTATGTTAACCTTTATTTAATCACCTCTGATTACACTCGTACTTAATGAGTCTATGCTATTTCTTTCTATAAGGATCTCTTCTATCTCCACATGCTACCATGACTATTCACAACGAGTTTTCACAATTATTCAATAATTATGAAGTATAATAAATAACTTGGAAAGGTTTTAACAGAAATTCATCTGCAAACCGTTTTATTTGGACACCAACTCGTGTAAATTTGATACCAATTGCATTAACTTGACACCAACTTATGTCAATTTGATACCAACTTGTATCACGTAATGTTGACACCAACTTGTATCAGATACCAGCTTGTATCCATTTGATAACAACTTAACATAAGATTCCGCACCAAATTGGTTTGACATAAGCTCTCAAATAATACTTGAATTTCATAAATATTTTTCTAACTGAATCAAATAGCTTAGAAGTATACCAAAAATTCAAATATCAATCCAAACATGTATCTGGCCAAATTCAATTGGCAATAAATTATCTTTAAATTTCAAAAAATTATTTTATGACGTCATGATACCGCACTGTATTTACAGTCCATTTGAGGATTCCGTCATTTTTGTGACTTTGTCATACTACATCATACCATAGTGTGCTAATGATCCTTAGATCACATCCAACACTAGGTAAGAGATTATATTAATAACTCCATCATTTTTATCATCTCTGCACCAGGTTCAATGATGCATTAATGATATATAAAATATATTTTGATGTCTCAAATCATTTTTTTTAGCCGGAACAATTAGCGTTGACTCTTCTTTAAACCATTCAAAACTATTGAAAAATTATTTTTGGTGTTATCATACCGCAACAGGTAACGCTGTGTCAGTGGTTCAAAGTCCACTTCTACACAATTGTAACCATGTGTTGCTGATAACAAAAATTCATTTATATTTTAAAGGCACATCAATGCGAATTGAGCTTGATGTCAAAAATTTCAAAGTCTAGCATAGCTAGAAGATTTGGAATACCTATGCTTCCACCATCAACTTCAATTTCTTAAATGATCCATTGCTTAATAATTCTATCTATTTTATCACCATTAAAACTTACTATACTAAAAATCCTCAATTCTTCATCCACAACTTTTCTATACCCCAGTATAGTTCATCAAACATGACACACGTTATGAGTTCAGAAATTTTCCACAATAATATGAGTTTAGAAACTTATCCTAGCAATATGTAGTTCAAGAACTAATCAGGAACTATCCATACGCTTAGGGGTACAAAAATATACCATACAATTATGAGTCACAAACTTACCATAAGCATAAGTTTTAAGAACTCGCACCTAATCTTACATTCTCTACTTATCCGTTATACACATGAGAAAAGAATCACCTTCTCAACATACATATAGAGAATAGCGCGACACCAACATTTCAATGATTATAAATGTGATAAACTAAGTAGTCGTTAGACTAAGCACAAAACCCAAGCCCATACAAAAGGTTTGTACAACTCAGCTATCACATGAGTCCTCAATTGAAATCCTACATGATCCTAAATTCTCTTTACTCAATACGAATTTTATTTAATCCGTATCCCATCATCTACAACTCTTTCCTGAGTTTTCATAGTATAATTTCATAGTACAATAGTCGTAAAACAATTCTGCTATAAAGTTTTCAATCAATCGATTGATCATATGTCCTCCTATGACCTCATCAGATCACGTTGTGACCTTTTCTTATAATCGTGTTATATTAAGATTCTTTTTATCTTATGATCATTTTATTTTATGATCTTCTTTTCTTAATAATGAATTTCCTGAATTCATCTCTTATCACTAAAACTCTATTTGAGTTTATTCCTTATCCTCATCTCTGCGGTTATAGCCCAAGGTACTCCTACCTAAGGTTTAAAACCTATAGCTCTGATACCAACCTATGACTCATATCTATAAATGGATAGCACCTCACACTAGTACTTATCAGCTTGCCATCATCAACATACAGCGTCCGCTACGGAGAGTCTGGCTTCGGTGCGTCCCGTAACCGGGAGAGTCACCAGCGAGAGGCTCGGGGCTCTTTATACTAATTTATGTTTATAGCTCTGATATCAACCTGTGGCGCCCCCAAATCCGGGTCCCTACAACCTAAGACATAATACGTTACCGTACTTCATCTTCATACATATTATATAAACTAATGCGGAATATATAAACATAAATTATTTATTTTACATGATTCTATTACATTTCCCAATGTCTATTAACCTTAACTGAATACATACCTTTAGTAACTAAAAAGGTTTACAACATCATTTGCATATGATAACTAAATAGTTATGAATGCGCAATAATCTACTACTGAAATTTTGCCTTTGCCTCTTTCTTTCTTCTAGCCTTCGTGTTAATCTAAAATTTGTTATCATGATATAGCAAGGGTGAGCAACTACTTTGCCCAGCAAGTTTAAATACAACAAGGATATATAATGATTGAAAGAAAGAATAAGCTTTCGAATTTTCAACAATATAATAATTGTGAAAGAGCGTGAATCAAAATGCCAATAATTGAATGATTGAATCAATAATGTTTAATGTCAACAAGGATAATGAACAACTTTAACTGAACTTTATGGTAATGAAGTTGGTCAGCCTTTCATACCTGATGAACATATGCAACATGCACTAAGTGCGAATCGATAATTAGTATAGATGGGAATAATCAACAATAATTATTCACTAACATGCTTTGAAAATATAACTCAAGTTTGAGTTAGGGAAACTTGCATGTACCGTCGATTACTGCTACACAATCTAATTTAATCTCTTTATTGAAAAGACCTATCAGTTATAAGATTGATCTTTCAATTAGCATAACATACCTTATCTCACATTACTATTACTTTATATGTAAACTATCTAACATTTAACTACATAGTCAAATATTAGATAATACCTTAACACCATACGTATTCACAATTCTAAACTTAGCACATATCGAGTCTTTAACAATGTTCAATACAATATACAGAGTGGTTTACCACAAACAACCAACAAACTAGTTTTTGTCTCGTCTACACTATTTTTCACAGCGAGTTAGATCAGTTGCTAGTTCGCATATAGCTCCGCTTCTTGAAGAAATTGTTTAGCCAAGATACTATACATCAACATTTAAAAGAGTACAACTGTACCACTTTTTTATCATATAACTTGTGATTTAACACTTAATCTTTAATATTATAAGTTATTCTTTATAATCCATTAAGTCGAATATCTAATCCAACAACCTAAATTCAAATTGCATTACAATCGAACAACCTTTATTCACTAATTCAGCAAACCTAACACATCAATTCAACAAGCTGAATACAAGCTAACATAATTAATTCAACAAGCCGAATCCAAACTATATTCCTTTTTTAACATATTCAAAATGGCCTATTGAATGTCCAATCAATAACTTAACTCCTCTTTTAAACTCTTATTTAATATTATTAATTATTTTAACTTGCCATAAATATAATATCTCATCACAAATGACCAAAACCCCCATCAAAAATCTACATAAACCATATTTAGGGTTTCTAAGTTATAAAATCCTATTTTCCATATCTTTAACATTACATAAGTAATTTAATTCATTTATTTATAACTAAATCATTTCAATGAAAAATACCAAATCATCTTATTATTTTCTTATCTTTTGGTCACACATATACACTTATATTCCATACATAAATAATTTTTCTGATTTTTTTTAATTTTCTTTAGTATTTTTCAAAAGTCTGTTTTTAGTTTGTAACTTAAGAAAATTAGCTATATCATGCTTAACTTTAAAAATTCTTAACTCCTGGAAGAATCTTACACGTATTAAAATGAACTTCCAGTTTAAATTTCGTGACCATCGGAGTTATAGAACTCCAGTTATAGCGGTTTTTGTCAGAAAAACCCAAATATTGAAATGACCATAGCTCGGTCGATTTAAGTCAGAATAATCTCATTTTTTGACAAGAGATACTTTATATCCTATATTTTTATTTCCCAAAAGGCCAGAATTTATTTCAATAATTAAGTTACCGAAACTGCCCCTGGCAGTTTTGGGCAGATTATTTTTTGTTATTTTTCAGATTTGGCTACTTTGATTAAAACAGTCCACAACTCATAGATCTAACTCTAGGACTTAACCACACTCAAAAATTTGAAATATAATGAGAGATATGGTCATTTGAATTTCATGTTTCATTTTCTTAAAATCTAATTTTTTTAACCTTTGTGTTTTCTAAGAAAACTTTTATGATCTCTTGATTAATCCAACATTAACCATCGTAAACCATCATAATACATACTAATACCTCTTATACTCATGGATCTACCATGATCCATGATCTATCTCATCAAACCTTTACCAAATCCAAGCAAAACATAATCTATACTAATAAAATTAGGGTTTTCTTACTTTTTGAAAACCTAGTTTCTATTTCTTGCTTTTGATCTAACTTTTAACAATTAAAAGTAATAGATCTAAACATATAACACTTATACATATGTAGATCTAGATTTTTAAAGTTTGAAGAACATAACTTGATTATTTCATCAAATCAAACAAAATAAAAGGAATAAACTAAACTACGATTTTATACCTAGATCATGTAGCTCTTCTCCTTCCCTTTACACCATATACGATGAAGCTAGGAAAAATGAAAAGTTTTTCTCCTTCTTCCTCCATAGGCTGTCGACTTCTCTCCTCTTTCTCTCTCTCTTTGTTCCTTACTATTTTTGTTTTGTTTGCTTAGAAGTGAGATGAGATGAAAGAGAAAAAGAGTAAGGTTTTGTTTGTTGTTAGTAAAAGTATATAGATATAAAACATATACATCTATATTATCTCCCAATCTCTTTTGCTCTTTCTCTCTCTATTGATTAAGTGGTTACTTGCACACTTAAGCAAAAGTATTGGGTGAATAAAATGATGACACATAAGGAGGAGTTAGTGAGAGTTGGTGAACAACTAAAGTAAGCAATTATTACATACATCTATTCTCCTTTTCCTCCTTTTATGGCCAATATAGTCATTTCCCACGATTTTCTACTTTTAACTCAAGTATGGTTAGTTCCTAGCCATAGTTATTCTACTAGCACATATCCCATTATTTTGGGATAATAAATTAAATTCTCATTAGGCTTCTCTAATTAAATATTTTGGCCATGAAAGTAGATTAGGTCCAATACTTTTAATTCTATCCTGACCTAATCATTTAATTAGGGTTTTCATTCCCCATTTTTAGAATTTAAATAATTACTCATGTACATTTAATTTATTAATCCAATTAGACTTTCTTTAATTAGGTTATAAAAATAATAAATTTAGAGAATAAAATTAATCTCTTAGGTTAGTATAAATTTCAAATACTAAAATCCTTTTCCCTCTTATAACCCTTAGGTTAATTAAATTCTATACCTAATGTATAATTAGGTTACATTAGTTTTTTTTTAATTTGTTTGTTATATAATAAACAAATATAATCAATCACATAATATTCATATTCATTTACTCAAATATTCATACAAAATAATTTAATAGGCTAACACATATTCCACCAATCTCTTAGATTAGGTCACTAGTATATAATTAAAATAATAGGACCATTAAATATAGATACCCTTTAGGTTATTTAGTTCCAATACCTAATAACATTGGGCTACAAATCTTTCTTTTTTAAAAATTTCTATCATTCTCATTTAATTTCTTTACATTGCTTAAGAATTTAACGAAAACCGTATAGGTTCTCTAAATTTTTTAATAAATCCTCAAATTTCTATCTAGATTTTATTCTTTAATCTTTATTTTAATCACTCTAGATCTTATAAATTTTTGGGTTATCACACATCCTGTGGGGTTCTTCAGGGGTAGTGCCGTTTTATTGTACTTGTGGTTTATGACACACTTGAGACCCATTGGCACTTTTAGACATCATGGGTACTGTTTTACTCATGGGGTAGCCATGTCCTACTCCTTTCTGCCGACTGAGTGTACAGATGCAGCATCGTGGTTGGCCTTTCTGACTGCGATCAAGCATTTATTTGCGATCTTGCCCTGTTTAGGGCTCATCTCGCCTTATAGCTTCATTACTCATGCAGTTGGCATGGATTATCTACCTTTGGTGGGTTTGAGAGGGGTGACCACATATCATCCACTGACTGTCATGGGATAGTTTGATCTGTTTTAGGATATGCACCACTTTAATGGGGCTTTGGATCAACGAATATTAGCTTCGTCTTTATCATCAGTTGACTTGACCATGATTTATGATTGTTAGACTCGTTGCGAAAGGGCTAATTTTTCAACTAGTCATCCGGGTCGATATTTAGAGTATTCTGCATGGCTAGAGGCAGACATTGCATCAGCTGCGGTTGTTCACTCAGAGCCGAGTACTAATTTTGATGAGGAGGACCTATGGAGGACACTGATTCTCCCACCGAGGATGAGTTATTCACTGGTTTGACAGTAGCTTTGGTAAGTGAACTCCTGGCACTCCTACTGCGGTGGATCTATCTGTTATAGATTCGTTAGCTCGGATGACCTTTGAGAGGAATAAGGCGATAGCACTGATGTTGACAGCCCTTTCTGGCAAGGAAGCTTCTTTTATCGATAGGGACGATGCTCGAGCCACTCGAGACACACCTTTTGTTGAGAGAGATAAGGCTGTAGTTGCCTAGGATGCTGCTTTTGTTGAGCGGGATGAGGCTCTAGCTACCCGTGATATTTACATCGCTGATAGTACTGCACTCAGGTCCTATACCCATAGCATTGTTGCAGATATTAGTGCCTTCATAGATAATTATAGTAGCACTATGCAGATGGCTGTGGATCTTCTAGCTCGCATGGAGACCTTAGGGTAGGAGCTTAAAGATACACCTCCATCTTCTGAGAGAGATGCTATGTTGACCTTGCTATCCCGTTTATCAGCGGGTTTATAGACTAGCTTTTATTTTCCTGCACAGACTAGGTCAACCATTTTTGTTATGTATATGATACATTATATTTATTAAACAGTATTATATAACAGAGAAATATATTTTGATTCACTTCCCTTTTGGATATGTTTTGTCATTGCAGAATGATTACCACTTTTTTCATGACTGGCTGTCTTGATGTGTCATGACCTTTTCCTTAATGGATTGACATTGAGATGTCAGAGAGTACCTCAGAAGGGCCTGTTGGTCAGGGAGGCTTGATAGTATTTTGGTTTTATATGGGTTTTGGTGTCTTGGGACTGGTTTACAATAAGTGTTATTTTTTTCTTGAAGGTCAGACCACACCATAAATGGCTTCTTACGTGCTCTCGTTGATTGGGGAGATCATGTCATCATAATTCAGGCTTGGCCTGAATAGTTGAAAAGTGTTTATTTGTGTTTAAGCTTGGTTTGAGGGGTTTTTATATTTTATGTTTGGTTTGACCGCACCATAGATGGTTGCTTACGTACTCCCGTGGTTGAGGGAGATCTAGTTATTTGTAGTTCAAACTTGGCATGAACGGTTGAAAAGTGTTTATTTGGGTTTAAGCTTGGTTTGAAGGGTTTTTATATTTTGTGTTTGGTTTGACCGCACCATAGATTATTGCCTACGTACTCCCGTGGTTGAGGGAGATTAGGTTATTCGTAGTTTAAACTTTTAGTGAAAACCTGAATTGATTTGATCTTTTTTTTTCAGGACCAGGATGATGACTTGCAGGTGACTCAAACATAGTACCTTTTCACAGTGTCAGAATTGATGAGCTGGGGAAATTCTTCCCAATCTATTTCTTGCAATCTGATGGCTCCTCCTATCAACACTTCTTTGACAATGAAATGGCCTTCCCAATTTGGGGCAAACTTTCCTTTGGCTTCATCTTGATTGGCAAGGACTTTTTTCAGTACTAAGTCATTTTCTTTGAATTGCCGGAGTCGAAATTTCTTGTTGTATGACCGAGCAATCCTTTGCTGAGATAATTGCCCGTGAAATATGGATGTAGCCATTTTTTCATCTATCAAGGATAACTGGTGGTATCGCTCTTACAACCACTGATCTTCTTCCATCTGAGCATCTATTAATACCCTCAAGGACTCCATTTCTACTTCTACGGGGAGTACTGCTTCCATGCCATAGACTAATGAGTAGGAGGTAGCCCAAGTAGAATTACGTATTGACGTTCTGTAGGCTAGCAGAGTCAGAGGCAATAAATCAGGCCATCCCTTGTGATTAGTGGACATTTTTTGCATGATTTTCTTGATATTTTTTTAGCCGCTTCAAAAGAACCATTAATCTTAAAACGATAGATGACGTAATTGAGATGCTTGATTTAAAACTTGCTGTATAATTCTTTCATCATCTGGTTGTTTAGATTCTTGGCATTGTCTGACACGATCACCTCTGGTTGTCCATATCGATAGATTACATTGTTTCTAATGAAACCAATGATTACCACTTTGGTGACCTTGGGAAAGGATGCAACTTCAACCCATTTGGTGAAGTAAACAATTATGGTGAAGATGAATCAATGACCATTGTTGGCTTTGGGTTTTATTAGCCCAATCACGTCCTTTACCCACATGGAAAAGGGCA
Source organism: Panax stipuleanatus (assembly GCA_020205555.1). NCBI lineage: Eukaryota > Viridiplantae > Streptophyta > Magnoliopsida > Apiales > Araliaceae > Panax > Panax stipuleanatus. The sequence goes on from JAINUT010002232.1 coordinate 56,567, forward strand.
ATGGCGAACTCATATTGTGCAGTTCATTAGGAGGAGCATGGATGGCATTTCCATGGACTTGGCATTGGTAGCATCTTCTGATGTGATCATAACAGTTAGCTTTGAAAGAGATCCAGTCATGCCCTGTTCTCAATATTTTTTTGGCAAGTAAAGGACCACTTATGTGTGGACCACAGACTCCACCGTGGACTTCATCCATCAGTCCTTGGGCTTGATCCCTATCTAGGTATCTTAAAAGGCCTATTACAGCATCCCTTTTATATAGTGCGTCTTCGCTCAGATAGAATTTCATATCCATCTTATAAATCCGCTTCCTTTCAGCTTGACTTACCTTAGTAGGCGTAGATCCATCTCGAAGATATTCTTTTATATTTTGGTACCAAGGCTGTTTGAGGGTAGGTAGTTCATCTGATATTTCTCCAATGTAATTCCCATATGCTAGGGCCTTTTGGCTTGTAAATTTGATGTTAGGAATTCCCATCCTATCAGATATGTGGATCAAGGAAGCCAACGTTGCCAATGCATCAGCAAAGTCATTCTTACCTCGAGGGATGTGGATGAAGGTTACTTCTTCAAACTCCATGCATATCTTGATAACTTGTCAATGATATGGCAACAAATGAAATTCTTTGGTATGATACGCTCCGATGGTTTGTTTGATAACCTACTCAGAATCCCCAAAGACTAGTAAACGTTTGATACCCATGGATTGGGCCAGTTTTAACCCATTATATAGCCCTAATACTCAGCTATGTTGTTGGTGTTGACAAATTATAACTTGATGGCCATAGGATACTGTTCTCCTATAAAAGAAACAAGAACTGCCCCTGCTCTGACACCTTTCATGTTCACGGATCCATCAAAATACATTTTCCAATATTGGACTGTATTTTCATGACGGATTTGTTGAATTGTCATTATCCCATCATCCGGGAAATAAGTTTCCAAGGGTTCAAAATCCCCTGACGGTGCTTCGACCAATTGATCCGCAATTCCCTGACCTTTGACAGACTTCTGAGTTACGTAGATAATGTCAAACTGTTGTAGGATCAATTGCCATTTGAACAATCGACAATTCAACATGGGTTTGCTAAATATGTACTTCAGCAGAAATAGGTCGTGTGTCCATGAAGATAATGTTGTAACCTCATATGGCGGCCCATGCTAACGCACAACAGGTCTTTTCAATCAAAGAGTACTTCTGTTCTCCGATACTGAATCTTTTGCTGAGATAATAGATAGCTCTTTCCTTGCTTCTATCATCCTTCTGCCCCATCATACAAACCATTGCATCGGCATTGACTGACAGTTACATAAACAGGGGAACATCATCTTTTGGGGGTACCAATACAGGCGCTTTGATTAACTGTTTCTTGATGGAAAGGAAGGCTTTTTGACAATCTTCATTCCACTTCATGGAGGAGTTTTTCCTTAACATCCTAAATATGGGTTCACACGTTACCGTGAGTTGAGATATGAACCTGCTTATAAAATTAATTCTCCACAGAAATCCCCATATTTTCTTTTTCTATTCGGGGCACGGGCATTTCTGTAATTGCTTTAATTTTGGCGGGATCCAATTCAATTCCTCTGTTGCTCACTAAAAATCCCAATAACATGCCTGATTTGACACGGAAGGAACATTTAGCCAGATTCAGCTTTAAGTTGTACTTGTTCAACCTATTGAAAAGGTTTTTGAGATGACTGATGTGTTCGTCTTCCTCCCGGGATTTGACGATGATATCATCTACATAGACCTCTATCTCTTTGTGCATCATGTTATAAAAAAGGGCCATCATGGCTCGCTGATATGTGGCACCGGCATTGATAAGGTCGAAAGACAAACGTCTAAAACCAAAGGTTCCCCAGGGTGTGATGAATGATGTTTTCTCCCTGTCCTCTTCAACAAAAATATGATTTGATGATACCTGGCAAAACAGTCAACAAAAGAGTATATGACATATTGCGTCGTGTTATCTATCAGTATGTGGATAAAAGGTACTGGGAAGTTATCCTTGAGACAAGCTTTGTTTAAATCCCAGTAAACCATGCATACTCGTACTTTCCCTTCGGGCTTAGGCACGGGAACTATGTTAGATAGCCACTCAGGGTAAGTTGATACCATAATAATATCGGCTTTGAATTGCTTGACAGTTTCGTCTTTGACTTTCAGACTCCACTTAAAATTCAATCGACTGAGCTTATGCTTGACTAACTTGAATCCATCTTTAATGGGCAGTCAATGAATGACAATGTCAGTAGACAAACAAATTATATCTTCACGTGACCATGCAAATACATCCTGGAACTGAGTTAAGAGTTCAATCAGGTCTTTTCTTTGGTCTTGGGTAAGATCTATGCTTATCTGGATTTCTTTAGGGTTTTTTGAGGTTTTGATATTGACAGTGATGGTTTGATCGAGGTTTGGTTTGGGTTTATCTTCGATCCATTCTTTGATCTCCTCGGGAACCGCATAGTCATCTATCTACTCTTGATCAATTCCCATCAAGTCGATGTACAGTTCTACATCAAAGTTGTAGTCACTGTAAAAATTTGGCATCTTGTCAGCAAGGCCAAAAAAGTCCAACTTTGGAGTTCTGAAAACAAAATGCTTTCACTTTAATATATGAAACTGGTTGATCATACAAAGCATTTAGCAAAAAGCATGACAAAAGTAAACTACTATTGTTGTGAAACAAAATAAGAAGGAAATAAAACCACGTTTCAGGGCAGATGAACTTTCTGCCCTTTTACCATTTTTTATTGATGCACAGAGTGCTGCTTCAATTGTCTAGAGTCAAGCCCTCATGAACAGAGAAGATAAAGGAGTTGATGTCGTCTGTCTGCTCTTTGATGATGACTAAGACATCATTCATATCAAGGCCAATGCTTTTCTTTGAACTGATCTCTTTATCCCTATTGATGCGAGGGATTAGGACTTGATCTTCTGAATAGTCATCATCTGGGATATTATTGTTCATTCCCTCAGTGTGCACCAGAAAATATATTTATGCAAACGTGTCTCGTCCTCCCCGCAGGAACTTTTCCTTCCCCATTTTGCTTTCCCCATCAACCTTCGAGACTTCTTTTCCACTATCCGAATTGACTTGAGGAATCAGCATACCTAACACAGCAGCAGGAATCTTCCTCATCAGTTTCACAAATCCTGCATCAGTGAGGTTTGGTATTAGTATGGTAGAGGCAGGAACCGGTGGATGCTTGTGTTGGTTCTGGTGGTTTGATCTAGAGGAATAGCCTAATCCAGCCTTCCCTGTCTGGATAGAGATTTAAACTGGACTTTTAATTCCTTGCTGACTTTTTCCTAACCCTTTTCCAAGGCAGAAACCCAAAATATCATTTCCTGACCGACCGTCATCACTTCGGTGGAAACTCTTTGCTTTAAGGCTGGTGCGCCAATAGGTAGGTATTGAGTGTTACTCACCTCCAGAGCATAAAAACTGGCGGGCTCAACCCCTTCATCGAGACTGATTACCGACATATCGCTTTGTATATAGACATGATACTCTAGCTCGGAATTTACAGTTATCAGATTGCAATTAATGATGTACTTGAGTTGTTGATGAAGGGTGGATGAAACTGCTCCTGCCATATGGATCTACGGTCTTCCCAACAGTAAATTATATCCTGTGGTAATGTTTAGTACTTGGAAATATACGTAGAAAGTATGGGGTCCAATCTCCAATGGAAGTATGATTTCTCCCACAGCCTCTCGGCGAGATCCATCAAAAGCACTGATGACTACATGACTAGTCCGAATTCGATTTGGATTAATCTTCATTCTCTCCAATGTGTCGTAGGGACAGATGTTCAGGGATGATCCTCCATCTATCAGCACACCTCCGATCACATATCCTAAGGACATCACTGCTATATGCAATGACTTACAATGACCCATCCCTATTGCGGGTATATCATTGTCAGTAAAAGATATCACATTACTGTTGAAAATGTGATCTATCACGTGAAGAAACTTCTCGGTATCTACCGTCTTCGGTAGATGTGCTTCTTCCAGTACTTTCACTAAAATCTTGCGATGATCTTTCGAAGATAAGACCAAATCCAGATTGGATACCTGTTGGGGTGCCTCTTTTAAGCTTTGCACCACTTTGAGCTCATTATGCCCCATCTTGCTGAGGAATTCTTCAATTTTCTCCTCACACTCTTCCCTTGACTTTAATGATTGAGTTTATTACTCGCTGAGGCAGGTACAATGGGTTTTTCTTTGATATAATAGCTATGTGGTTTGATGTTGATCCTTTATCTTTCCCATAATTCCATGGAACTTTCTTCAAGCTGACTACAGAATATTGTGGTCTGAATGGCAATATTAGAGACTCGAGCGCATCCAATTTCATAAGATTCGTTCCTTCTTGGGCCCCTTTTCCCTGAAGTCTCAAAGGCGTGATGGCTAGATTCTTCTTACATGAAATGACAGCCACTACTTCTTTCAGATTCCATGTCATAGGAAGAAAGATTGCTTCCTCACCAGGATAGCCATAATCTTTGTTTGCCTTCAGCAGCTCACCGCTTTCAATTAGATTTTGAATCAAATGACGAAGTCCCCAAAAATCCTCTGTGTCATGACCAGGCGTGTTGGAATGATATTGACAGATCATATCAGGTTTGAACTTCCTAGATTGAGGGTCCACTGGGGGTAACAATTCTATGACTTTCCCCTTGTTGATCAACATTTGGAGAATTTCTTTCATAGGATGATTCAAATGAGTAAAATTCCTTTTGAAGGCGAACTCCCTGTTAGCTCGAAACTTCTCTTCCTTAGCAACCTTGTCTGCCTAGAGTTCATGCTCGTGGAATGGGACTAATTGTAGGAGTCGAAAGATTTTTTTTCTTGCTGATTGGTCTGATTTATCAATTGACGTGTTATCTGATGTTGATAAACTACCAGCTCTGCCAATTGCCCAACCTGTTCCTTGATAGATTAGATTTCTTGTTCTATCATGAACTGCCTTCTAAATATTCCCAATTGTCCGACCTATCTTTGTTTGCTTGGGATGAATTTTTGACATACTGGAGGTATTTGGATCCTTCTCCGTTTCCCATGTTGATCATATTGATGCTCTCCTCATTATGTTGAGGCAGCGAATTGTCTTGAACATGTGGTTATTCTTGTGTTGTCACCCTAATCTCCCTATTATCTATCAAGTTTTAGATTTTATATTTGAGAGACTGTGACGCCCCCAAAATAGGTTCAATACTGAACCCATTCTTAGTCGCCAAATACATGGTACAAAATCCAAATACAATCTTTCATATCAAACGGTGGTGCAAAATAAGACCACACAACTGTGAGTGTCAATACAGATATAAATAAAATATAAACATTCAAACTAAGTCCTCATTACATTTATTATCACACTATTTTAGAAAAAAATAGTGAGGACTTCTACAGCTCTAATTCGGACCATCACTCCATTCCCCAACTAGTACCCGCGATATTCTCGTTTCCTGAAGAGAACAATGGAAGAAAAGGGTGAGCTCAACTATTACTGTAAAGAATATTATGATTAAGATAATGAAAAAAAAATTATCGTTAGCCTATAATAAATCAGATAAAATATTATGGACAACACGTTTTAGATCAATATTCACAGCAGAAATAACAATTCATTAGAAGAGTTAAGTAGAGAATGATGTCTACTATCTTCTTTGATTTAAAAGTCGATCGTTAATATTTTATCCTTGCAACATCAATCAGTATACATCTCGAATCAAATATTCATCTTTTGCACTACGGGCCAAGAATATTCATTTGTATCACCAGTTGGTCATGTTCATCTCAGCACCTGTCCATCTTTGCACTACGGGCCAAAGATATTCATCAGGTAATCATTCATCTTTGCACTACAGGCCAAAGATATTCATCAAGCAATCATTCATTTTTGCACTACAGGCCAAAGATATTCAGTTATATCACCATTTAGGACTGAGGATGATGAAAAACAATACGAATAAAGAATTCAGTGAGATAAAGGACAAATATTAGAGAATTTATCCAGAGTTTAAGAATGAAGATCAAAACTTGGATCCAATCAAAGATGATTTGGAAGAATTTTTTTTTACAGTAAATAGCACCCCGTAAATAGTAACTCATAAATAGTAACTCGTGAATAGTAACTCGACATGAAAAAGATAAAAATTTCACAAGAATGTTTAGAACAATATTCCAGTGAAATGATATTAGATGAAGTGCAAAACTCAAGAAATTTTTGATCATTTCAGGAATTATAGAAGCAATACTTACCGTAGTAAGTTTACGGTTAGGAATCTGAAATGAAACAATATACGAAACTGCAATTGGATTTTCACCCGTCAGGCAGTAGTCCGCTCAGACAGATTATTTTCACAATTTAATAATAACTGAATACGAAGGGTTATTCATCAGGAATGCGGTAGTCCGCGTAGACAGGTTATTCCCATAGAATAATAAAGAATGGAATAACAACATGATTTCACCATGCATGCGGTAGTCCGCGTAGACATGTTATTCTAACAGAATAATAAAGAATGGAATAACAACCTTTACGAGTATTGAAAGAAAATAACTCTCTTCATAACCTTAAAATTTTGGAGACTGCACTAGTGTAATAGCAGAATAGTCTTCTTCTTTCTCTCTTATTCCCTCTATACTTCCTCTCTCTATAGCTTTAGTGAATTGGTGATAAATATTGAAGAAATGAGCTTTATTTATAGGCTCGGCAGAGTAAGGGTAAAATAGTCTTTTCGCCATAATTTATGACATTATCGCTTACATCATCGATCCTATGACATCTTGCTTACCTCATCGCTCCGTTGACATCCTTGCTTTTCTCATCGCTCCGATGACATCATTGTTTGCATCATAAAAGTTCAAATTCAATTTGCACTCTTCCACCTCGTTTAACTTTTCTACCATGAATTTACTATAATAATGTTACCATTCTAATTATAAAAATTATACTATTATATAATCACATCATACTACTATAATGTAATATTATAACAATATATTTGAATGAATTATTTTATCGAAAAAGATAAAATACTAACTTTCAACAAATGTCACATGTTAAAAATTACTCCGTTTAAATCCACATTCAATAAATATTTCCTTATCATATATATTAAAAATTAATTATTCACAAATAATATTACAGAACTATAATATTGACAACCAGGTTGTTCCCAGGAAAGAGGGGGCCTTCCGATAAGAATTTCTCCTTACTGGCGCGCAATTAATCAACCCCTTTCCTAGACAGAACTTTCTTAGACATTGCCAATAATGCTATCTAATAATATTATTCAAATAATATGAATTATTGATTTAATAATTTGAAATACTGTGCAATGACATTTATTGAATCACTAATATAAAATAGAAAAATAGCACTTATTGATATAAAATATCAACGTAGCAAATATTGAACCAATAAAATATTATACAATTATTGAATCAATAATATAAAATATTGAACAGTAATTACTGTAACAATAATTGAGTAAGTGCCTTCCTATGTAAGAATCAATAATTCAAAATACTGTGCAATACCGTGTGCTATTGTGCAACACCACGTATTACTGTATTTTAACCACCGGGTATTTTAATAGTACTAACGGTAACAGTTTTGCCATTTTTTTTATAAAAAGGCTACTTCTGTCGCTTTCTATATTTGACATTCATTTCGTTGTGGGGTCCACCAATGATTGCACCGTCGTACGAATATTCTCCGACAAAAAGAATATTCCTCAACCAAACGAATATTCCCCGACACAATGAATATTTTATAACCACTTGCTTACTTTGTAAACTTTGCACATCTCACCCATAACTTATCACATTTATCAAATCAACACCTTACTATTTCAAAATCATATATAAAGAAAATTAAATCTTATTCATAAACTTTGGGGTCTTACAACTTCCCCTCCTTATGAAATTTCATCCTCGAAATTGACGTACGTACTTGGTATGTCGAAAAGGTGAGGATACGTCGCTTTCATTTTCGATTCTAACTCCCAGGTTATTTTCTCGATATCATAGTTCCTCCACAAAACTTTAACTTGAGGTATAACCTTTGAGCGTAGGACATGTTCTTTCCTATCCAAGATCTTGACAAGTACCTCCTCGTATGTTAAATCTTCGGCTATCTCGTCTGGTTCTAACTCAATAATGTGGTTTGGTTCTTTCACATATTTACGAAGCACAAATATGTAAAAAACGTTATGAACACGAGACATGCTCGGAGGTAGGGCGAGTCTATAGGCCACATTTCCTACTCGGTCAAGGATTTCAAATGGACCAATGAATCGTGGGTTGAGCTTTCCTCTTTTTTCGAATCTTGTAAGTCCTTTCCATGGAGCAACACGTAACAATACATGATCTCCAAAATTAAACTCCACGTCACTTCGATGAAGATCACCATAACTCTTTTGTCGATCTTGTGCAGCTTGTATACATTGCCGGATCATTTGAATATTTTTCATAGTCATTCGTACTAACTCCGGTCCAAACAATGTTGCTTCACCCACCTCGTCCCAGCATACTAGAGAACGATATTTCCGTCCATACAACGCCTCGAATGGAGCCATGCCTATTCTTGCCTGATAACTGTTATTGTATGAGAATTTCACCAATGGTAGGTACTTATCCCAACTCCCTTTGAAGTCTAGAACACCGAGTCTCAATAGATCTTCAAGAGTTTGGATAGTCCCTTTCGATTGCCCGTTCGTCTGTGGATGATATGCCTAACTGAATCGTAAATCCGTGAACATAGCTTTCTGCAAGCTGACCCAAAATTATTAAGTGAATCTTGGGTTACGATCCAAAATTATCGATACTGGCATGCCATACAATCTCATAATTTCATTCACGTACATACGAGTAAGACGTTTAACGGAATAAGTCTCCCGTATCGACAAGAAATGAGCAGACTTGGTTAATCTATCAACAATAATCCAAATCGCATCTATGCCTTGAGAAACCTTGGGAAGACCCGTAACGAAATCCATGGTAATGTGTTCCCACTTCCACTTTGGAATCTCAAGTGGTTGCAATGGACCCTTTGGCACTTGATGCTCCACCTTGATACGTTGACACGTTAAACACCTCGAGATGAACTCCGCGATTTCTCTCTTCATATTGCTCCACCAAAATGTATGTCGAAGATTACGATACATTTTGGTACTTCCAGGAAGGATTGCAAACGGTGTGTTGTGTGCCTCCATCATGATTCTATACTTCAAATCAGAATCGTCAGGAACACAATGTCTGGAGTTGACTCAAAGTATTCCTTCTTCATCAATCCTTGCTTCTGGAATAGCACCTTCTTGCACCTTCTTCCTCATATTCATCAGCTCCGGGTTTGTAGCTTGAGCAGCTTTAACTTTATCAATCAAAGCTGGTTCTACACGTATACTTGACATCATCGCATGGGTCCCCGGAGTCTTTAACTCTATCTCCATCTTTTGTAAATCACACAAAATAGGCCTTGAAAGCATCGCATTTGTTCCCGCATATGATCTTCTACTCAACGCGTCAGCTACCACGTTCGCTTTTCCAGGATGGTATTGGATGGTATGATCATAATCTTTCAACAGCTCAAGCCAACGTCATTGCCGCATGTTGAGTTCCTTCTAGGTGAAGAAATACTTGAGGCTCTTATGATCCGTATAGATCTCCAGTTTCTCCCTATACAGGTAGTGTCTCTAGATCGTCAACGCGAAAACGACTGCTGCCAACTCTAGATCATGAGTAGGATAATTCCTCTCATATTCCTTGAGTTGTCGCGAGGCATAGGCTATGACTTTCCCATGTTACATGAGAATACATCCAAACCCTTTGCCCGTAGCATCGCTGTTAATGACAAATCCATCCGAACCAGATGGTATCGTCAAAACAGGTGCCAAAATGAGTCTCCTCTTGAGCTCTTGAAAGCTCTTCTTGCATTCCTCGTTCCATACGAATTTTGTATCTTTTCGAGTCAGCTGAGTTAATGGAGTAGTGATTCGAGAAAATCCTTCCACGAATCTCCGATAATAACCAGCTAAGCCCAGAAAGCTACGTACGTCGGTCACCGACTTCGATTTCCCCCAACTTTGTATTGCTTCAATCTTCGCCGGGTCAACAGATACTCCACGTTTTGATACCACGTGCCCAAGGAATGCTTCCTCCTCAAGCCAGAACTAGTATTTCTTTAACTTGGCATATAGCTTGTTTTCACGAAGTTTTTGAAGTACCAGTTTCAAGTGGTGCTCATGATCTTCACGGCTTTTGAAATAGATGAGGATGTCATCAATAAAGACAACCACAAAATGATCCAAATATTCCTTGAATACACGGTTCATCATATCCACAAAAGCAGCAGGAGCATTAGTCAATCCAAAAGACATGACTAAGAATTCATAATGCCCGTATCGAGTTCTGAAAGCAGTCTTTGAAATATCCTTAGTTTTAATCTTCAGCTGATGATATCCAGAACGAAGATAGATCTTTGAAAAGAATTGTGCACCTTACAACTGGTCGAACAGGTCATCAATACGAGATAACGGATACCTTATCTTGATGGTGACATGGTTCAACTCCCGATAGTCAATACAAAGTCCCATACTCCCGTCTTTCTTCTTTACGAATAAAACAGGAGCACCCCAAGTGTGACACCCCCAAATCCGGGTACTTCCTTTTCACATGATTTGGTGTTCACTTTCTAATATAACATACATCTACCCAATAAATAATATAAGATAAACTACAACTTAAATTAAAATAAATAAAATCTCCCTTAAAATAAGGATTACAACCTTTATAAAAATCCCGGGTTACTCTAACCTTGACATGAATATAATAAAGTGCGGAAATAAAACATAACATTCAAGTCTTATTACAATCATTCTCAATTAAATAAAACAAGTCTTCGCTTGCTTTGCTTTCCTTTGCCCTTACTTGTGGACGGAGCATCAACATAATCAACCTTTACTGAAATTGTTATTTAATGCAATAGTGAGAAACCACAGCTCACTAGAGTTTAACAATAATATAGACATGAAAGGATATATTTAAAAGAATCTGAACAACTTAGCTTTCTTCAATAATAAAGAATTGAATAATAATTCTCTATCAACATTAAAATTCGAATATAGAATTTATCTGAGGGTCATAAGACCTTTGAACTCTTGTCCTAGGTTATAAATATTTCTATTTAAACCTTTAACAGTCAATAAGACTATGGACCTTAACTCGTACTTAGGGGGATCAGCCCTTTGTACCATGTATTGTGCACAAACATCTTAACGCTATACGTAGTAACCTCCCCTAGTAAATAGGGTTGTTCAACTCAGTAATTTGAATTCAAGTCCGCACCAAAGAAAGTTTGGTTTGGATAATCTTACAAGGGTAATTTGGAATTCACGTTTATCAACTAAGGATTAGTTGAATCGACTTCCAATAATTCATAATAAAAGAATTATGAATTAACATATGCTTTAGAAGTAAACTTAAAACATTTAAAATAATAATTGGATCTTACTTGAACAATAAGTTAAGACCATTTCAATTAAATAAACAATTGTCAAATACTGAAATGGAAATGACATTCTCAACAATGAATATATGAATTCAAGAAATTATATATAATTAACAAGTTTAAGGTTAGAGGACTTGCATAAAAATTAATACAAGTTTAGGGTTTAGAAAACTTGTATAAAATTAACGAGTTGAGGGTTTAGAAGACTTGCCTCAAGTGCAAGCTACTTAACACAATTCACGTACTTTAATACTTCTTACACATATATATTCAATCACAATAACCTAAATTAGTTAACACGTAACTAATTCACATAAGTGGTTAACCCTCATGGTTAACTCACTCTAATTACATAATAATAATCAACTATGACATAGTTAATTACATCATCTACATATTCACATAATTAAATCAATTATGTATTTAACTAAATTATAATTAAACAATTATAATTCAAACACTTAATCAAATTATAATTACTTAAATTATAATTACCTTTTAAATTATAAACAATTTATAATTTATAATCAATTAAACCACATTCATGCATTTATAATTACACGATTTATAATTAATCATGTATCTATCAATTAATTAAACTTTAACATTTATTATAATTACACAATTTATAATTAATCATGTAATTATCAATTTAAAATCCACAATTAAACATGCATTTATTAAATTATAATTACATAAATTATAATTTAAATTAACTTCTAATAAATCAACCTTTATTCATTATAATTTAATAAAAATATAATTTAAAATAAACATTTACTTTTGATTATAATTATTTAAATTATAATCATATATCACATTTAAATAACAATTCAAATCATACTTTAAGGTTTTCAAACTTATTTTCTTTTCTAAATATAAATTTGTCAAATTTATGTTAACAACATGTTGTAGCAACTAGATACATGCTCACTGTCATAGCATAATTAAACTAGGTTTAAAATCAACACTACACAATTAGCTAACCTTCACTGCCTAAGTACTGTGTCCGGCGCAGCTGCCCAGCCAGCTGCCCTATAACCGGCGCAGCTGCGCAGGGAAGGATTCTGGGATAGGCGAGTGGCGCAGCTGCGCTGCTCTTGGCCTTACTCCCGGCGCAGCTGCGCAGCAGCTCGGCCGAACGCAGACAGCCATGGCCCCCTGTTTAACCGACCAACGCAAACAAGCCACCAACGCCAAAAATACAGTACTATAGACTCTGTAAAACATATATACGCTATTACACATATATAAAGCATGCTTCCAAAACCCAAAATCATTTAAACAATGATAATCACAAGTTTTTAAAATCCAATTTGGCCATTTTCATGAAAACTCATATTTTTCTCAAAATAATCTACTGTAACTATTTTTCTCCATCAATTCGAACTTATATACATGCATTACATACGAAGTTGAAGATAGCATCCATAAATTACTTAATAAGCATATTAACACATACCAATTGCATGAATTTCTCAATTAAAATTAACCACATATGAAATTCCATATGAACTCATATAAACATGAATTTTTTGTTAAAAATATATTTCTACAGTAATTTGATTTCTGAAAGTCCTCTTATTTCATACAATTACCACAATCAACACATGAATACCATACAAATATATAAAATTCATGATTACATAATTTCATGAAATTCACAGAAAACTAAATTTACAGAAACACAAAACAATGAAGAACAACTAATCACAATTCTTTAAAACTATAAGATATTAATTACCTTTTTGATGATTGGAGAAAAATACAATGACTAATTCTAGCCTTCACAAGTTTCTTCTTCCTTCTCTTCACTAACTTCTCTGCTCTTCTTTTCTCTTTTTGTTCTTATCTTTATAGACTAACTTCTAATCTAACGTAGTATAGATATATTATAACTGATATAATATATGTATACTAATGATATATATGTAACTGCTAATTACTTAATATATATAATAAATACATTTATTATATAAGTTACAAAATTCAAAAAAACACAATGCCTTGTTTGGCAAAACAAGGTTATTTTCAAAAACAGATTTTTAATGCTAAAGTATTGTTTTGTAACAGTTTATTTAAAAACAGCTTTTGATAGTTAGGGCCCTGTTTGGTAGAAATAGGTTTAAAACAATTACAAGGGCCTTGTTTGACAAAATAATTTAAAACCTTTTCTTTATTTTAACAAATCATTTAACACATACTTTAATGTCACATTTTAATTAATTAAATATTAATCAACTAATTTAATCAATTAAAATCTAACATCAATTAATCACATAAAATTGCCACATAATTATAATTACTCGCTAATTATAATTCATGCAACACTTCATCACATATCTCATCTAATTTAATTATCTCAATTAAATTAGAATTATAATATAAAATTAATATATATACATATCAATTAAATAACATTCATTAAATTAATATGTAACACTCAATTAAATCATTTTCATAAATTACTTAATCTATTTATTTACTCAATAAATAATTCACATAAATATTTATTTAATTCAATAAATATTTAAAATTAAATATAAAATCTCAATCGTTACAATCTTCCCTCCTTAAAAGGATTCTGTCCCCAGAATCACACATAAAATTTCTCGTCTATTACATTCTTCCCTCCTTAAAAGGATTCTGTCCCCAGAATCAGTATTTAAGGAGTTACACACAACTAAGCAAATAAATGCGGATAAGATTTCATCATAACATCTTCGAGTTCCCGCGTAGCTTCTTCAGCACTGTGGTTCCTCCAGATTACTTTAACAGAAGGTATCACTTTATTCCTAAGTACTTGTTCCTTTCTATCAACTATTTGAACAGGCACTTCTTCATATGATAAGTCTTTATCAAATAGCAAAGGTTTATATTCTATGACATGTTTATAATCGTGCTTGTAAGGTCTTAACACAGAAATATAAATGACATTATGTATATTCTCGAGCTCCGGAGGTAATGCAATCTCGTAAGCTACCTCGCCCACCTTTTGTAATACCTCAAAAGGTCCAATAAATAGGGGACTCAGCTTCCCCTTCATACCGAATCGAATCTTCCCCTTCCAGGGAGAAACTTTCAGGAACACGAAACTTCCTGGCAAGAATTCTCGGTTCTGTTAATGTAAATCGACATACTTCTTCTGTCTGTCTTGAGCAGCAACTAATCTCGTTCTGATCAGCTTCACAATTTCAGCGGTTTGTTGTACCAATTCTAGTCCCAACAATTGACATTCACCGACTTCATCCCAGCACAAAGGAGTTCTGCATTTTCTGCCGTATAATGCTTCGTAAGGCGGCATGCCTATACTCGCATGATAACTATTGTTGTAGGCAAACTCCACCAATGTTAGATGATCCTCCCAACTTCCTTTGAAGTCCATCACACAAGCTCTCAGCATATCCTCAAGCATTTGAATCGTTCTCTCGCTCTGTCCATCAGTCTGAGGATGATACGCTGTACTCATTCGCAATTGCGTTCCCATACATTCTTGCAAACGCTTCCAGAAATTAGACGTGAAACGTGGATCTCTGTCAGACACAATCGACACCGGAACACCATATCGAGAAATAATTTCCTTCACGTAGAGCTTCGCTAGTTTATCCAGGTTGTACTTGACCCTGATCGGCAGAAAGTGGGCTGACTTCGTCAGTCGATCCACTATAACCTATATCGCATCAAATCCCTTCTGAGTCGTTGGAAAACCTACCACAAAATCCATCGTGATGTGCTCCCACTTCCACTCTGGAATTTCTAACGGTTGTAGCAAACCACTCGGTCTCTGGTGTTTTGCTTTGACTTTCTGGCACGTTAAGCATTTCGCAATGCATTCAGCAACGTCCCTCTTTATATTCGGCCACCAGAAATGATGCCTGAGATCCAAGTACATCATCGTACTCCCAGGGTGAATAGAATATCTAGAACTATGAGCTTCGCTCAAAATCTCCTCTTTGACCTCTGGTACTGGCGGTACCCAGATTCTACCTTCAAATCGTAACAGACCTTCATTATCGATCTTGAACTTGAACTCTTCACCATCAGTTAACCTCTTCTGAATCTTTTCACATTCTTCATCATGAAGTTGTGCTTCTTTCACCTTATCTACTAGAGTAGAACTATTAGTTACTTGAAATAACATCTCATCCGATTCTTTCAAAAACTTCACTTTCAACTCCAATCTAGCCATTTGTTCTATTAACCGCTCCTGATCAGTTAACACGTTCAGCTTCTCCCTACCTTTTCTGCTCAAAGCGTCAGCAACAACGTTAGCTTTTCCTGGATGGTAAAGTATCTCACAATCGTAGTCTTTAATCAGCTCTAACCATCTTCTTTGGTGCATGTTCAAATCCTTCTGGGTAAATATATACTTCAGACTCTTGTAATCTGTGTATATTTCGCACTTCTCTCCATATAAGTAGTGCCTCCAAATCTTTAGGGCAAACACTACTGCCGCCAATTCTAGATCATGGATACCCCTTCTCGTAATCCTTCAGCTGACGTGACTCATAGGCAATGACTTTGCCGCTCTGCATCAATACACAGCCTAATCCTTTATGTGAGGCATCGCTATATACTACGAAATTCCCCGAACTATCCGGTAAAGATAATACAGGCGCAGTACTCAGCCTCTTCTTCAGCTCTTGAAAACTCTCCTCACATTTCTCTGTCCAAACAAACTTAACTGTTTTACGAGTCAAATTCGTCAACGGAGTTGCGATTCTAGAAAAGTCTTGGATAAATCTACGGTAATAACCAGCCAATCCCAAGAAACTCCTCACTTCAAACGGCGCCTTTGGCTGATCCCAATTTATAACAGCTTCAACCTTCGACGGATCCACCGAAATACCATCCTTGTCGATCACGTGGCCAAGAAATTGCACAAGTTCCAACCAAAATTCGCATTTCAAGAATTTAGCGTAAAGCTTTTCTCGTCTCAGGGCTTCTAAGGTTAGTCGTAGGTGTTTAGCATGTTCCTCCTCGGTCTTGGAATAAACCAGGATGTAATCTATGAACACTACCACGAACTTGTCCAGAAATGGCTTAAACACCCTGTTCATTAAGTCCATAAATGCAGCTGGGGCATTCGTGAGACCAAATGACATCACCAAGAACTCGTAATGACCATATCGAGTCCTAAAAGCCATTTTTGATATATCTTCCTTCCTCACCTTCAACTGATGATACCCGCTTCTCAAATTGACTTTCGAGAAGTACTTCGCACCCTTCAGTTGATCAAAAAAGTCATCGATCCTAGGTAAAGGATACCTATTCTTGATCGTAACTTTATTCAACTCCCTATAATCAATGTAAAGACGCATCTTCTTCTTCACGAATAAAACAGGCGCTCCCCACGGTGAAACGCTTGGTTGGATATACTTCTTGTCTAGCAGTTCTTGCAGTTGAACCATCAGTTCCTTCATCTCGGATGGAGCCATTAGGTACGGAGCCTTCGAAATCGGAGCAGTTCCCGGCGCTAAATCGATCACGAACTCTGTCTCCCTATCTGGTAGAAGTCCTGGCAAATAGCTCGGAAAAATGTCCACAAACTCCTTAACTACTGATATTTCCTCCACCTTCGGGCTTTCCTTACGCGTATCTACTATGTAGGCTAGATATCCTACACATCCTTACGTCAAAAGTTTCTTGGCTTGCATAACCGTCAGACAACTTGCTTGTCTAGGCGATTTGCTACCATAGAACACCAACTTCGACGGAGTCGTAAGGTTCACCGACTTCTTTTGACAGTCGATTACCGCCCCATGGTTGAACAACCAATCCATACCTAGTATAACGTCGAATTCCCCAAGTTTAAACGGAATCAAATCTACTCTAAGTTCCTGACCCTTAATGTCCAGTCTACAGTTCTTATAAACGCTCCTAATAGAAATAACTTCCCTATTCGAAATCTCTATGTTCAAAGGGTAAATTAACTCCTCTACAGGTAAGTCTAGGGTTTTAGCAAAACCATCAGATATGAATGAACAAGTAGCACCCGAATCAAATAATACATATGCATTTATACTATTGACCGGAATAATACCTGACACCACGTCCTTTGATTGCACAGCATCCTACACCGTCATATTGAATGTCTGTGCAGTGGGTCAAACAGCTTGCAATGGTGCAGCAATAGTAACGGTACTACCGCTTCCATTCCATCCATTCCCTGTTGACCCTGTCGTCAGCTTTTTCGGGCAGTTACGAGCCATGTGATCTTTGGATCCACATGTAAATCAAGCTCCCTTCTTCGGGTTTGGGAAATTAGGCGCGATGTGGCCTTCCTGACCACAGTTGAAGCACACCCGCTTCCCCTTCATGCACACGCCAATGTGATTCTTACCGCATGTACCACATGCTTCGAACTTCCTCTTCTGCTGACTTCCTTACTGACTCCCAGCAGAGGTGTTGCCATTCCATTTCCTCTTCTGGTTCACAGCGCTGCTACCCCCAATCTTGGTTTCTACCTCATTCTTCTTCTTCTTCTCTTGGTTGAACTTCGTCACCGCTTTGCTTCCTCCTTCAGCAAGTATGGTTTTCTCCAGTACCGCTGCAAAGGAATTCAGCTGGAACATGGAAACCTTGCTGTAGAGCCAGGGCTTCAGTCCCCGCTCAAACCTCCTCGTTTTCCTAGCGTCAGTGCTGACCTGGTATGTAGCGAACCTGGCCAACTCGTTAAACTTAGCGGCATACTCGGACACCGTCATCCCTTCTTGCTTAAGTTCTAGGAACTGGACCTCCATCTGGTCCCGCGAACTCACTGGGAAGTACATCTCGTAGAACATCTCTTTGAAACGTTCCCACGTTATGACTCCTTCTCCCTCTCTAGTCTTATTCGCCTGCCACCAGAAGCTAGCATCTGACTTCAACATAAAAGTCGCAAATGCCATTTTTTGGTCTTCACTGACCCTAGCCACGTCAAATACCTTTTCTATTTCCATAATCCACGTCTGAGCATCTATAGGGTTTGTCGATCCCTTAAATTCTGGCGGTCCTACTGCTTTAAACTCTTTGAATGTCGTGGCCTGCACTTGCGGCTGATTCGCCATTGCTCCTGCCAGCAGGTTCACTAATTGCTGAACTGCATTAGGGTTTGCTGCATCGTTATTGTTGTTATTCGTCGAACCCTCTGGGTTTTGACGTGTTACTCTTCTTCTAGGAGGCATTTTCTGTTAAGAAAATATTATTATTAGATCCTTTATTCAACTATTAAGTATTCAAGTTCATACTTAAACGTTCTAGACAATTCAGTTCACACAGAACACCAAGAACGTCAATAAACTTCTTTTATTCATTAGTCGTAGTTTAAAAACATCAATCAGATAGCATTTATGCCATTTACATCATCCTTCCTGAACTGGAAAAGTTACAGGATTATATTATTAACTTATCCCATTCTTATTTCAAATTATGGGATTTACTTTATTTACTACAAAAAGCAACACATAAACAAAACTCTACTACTGCTACTACTGCTACTGCCACTGCTTAGGCATATTAATGCGTCTCACAGCCTCTCTGCGTTCCTCTTCCATTACCCAAAATACCGTTCTTCGGTCCACCACATACCACGGTAAACCTTGGAACTGAGCTGGGTAGTAGAAAATACAGTCCTGAGCTCTCTCTATTGCTGTATGAAAAACATATTCCATTTCCCTCAGTTTGGCCCTCTTGGCTTCAGCTTCACCTTCGGCTCGATCGGCTCTTTGATTAGCACTCAAGCTTGACTCTTCAGCTCTGGCACGCTTCCTCGACTCCTCCTGGATGTCTTGCTGCAGCTTTGCCAGTTCAAATCGAGCAACATCTCTATCAACCTCCATATGTATCAGGTTCCACTGTGCATCTCCTAGGTCATTTGCCATTTCCTCGATCGTCTCATCTCGCTATTGAATAATCTCCTCGAGATCTCATACGCGTCCATGAAGTTCCACATTGCTATCGTAGACTTCCTCGTACATCTCAGCACTAGTAGAGTGAGGTGGGAATTCCTCTTCGGGATCCTCTTCCTCCTCTTCCTGCTCTTCAGACTCATCCTCGTCCTCATCCTCTGGAATAGGTGTCAGCTCACTCCCGACCAGCTATGGTGATCACTGGATATGGCTCTCTCCTAACCAGCTGCTCCCAGACAACATGTATGTCACGGGGCTCCTCCTCTCTAGGCACCTAAGGTACATCCTCTCTAGCCTGACTTGGTTCTCCAACGTTCGACATCCTGACAAAAGAATTTTAAAGTTCATTATTACGTGATATCGAGTCGTCACTCTTCGAATACAATAATGTAAACACGTAGCACATAAGGTAGTTTATTATCTTTTACCTATCTCATCTATCTTTTTGATCTTACCTATAAGGCTACTACCTAAGGTTTCATAACCTATAGCTTTGATACCAACATGTGACACCCCCAAATCCGGGTACTTCGTTTCCACATAATTTGGTGTTCACTTTCTAATATAACATACATCTACCCAATGAATAATGTAAGATAAACTACAACTTAAATTAAAATAAATAAAATCTCCCTTAAAACAAGGATTACAACCTTTATAAAAATCCCGGGTTACTCTAACCCTGACATGAATATAATAAAATGCGGAAATAAAAACATAACATTCAAGTCTTCTTACAATCATTCTCAATGAAATAAAAAAAGTTTTCACTTGCTTTGCTTTCCTTTGCCCTTACTTATAGACGGAGCATCAACATTATCAACCTTTACTGAAATTGTTATTTAATGCAAGAGTGAGCAAACCACAGCTCACTAGAGTTTAACAATAATATAGACATGAAAGGATATATTTAAAAGAATCTGAACAACTTAGCTTGCTTCAATAATAAAGAATTGAATAATAATTCTCTATCAACATTAAAATTCGAATATAGAATTTATCTGAGGGTCATAAGACCTTTGAACTCTTGTCCTAGGTTATAAATATTTCTATTTAAACCTTTAACAGTCAATAAGACTATGGACCTTAACTCGTACTTAGGGGGATCAGCCCTTTGTACCATGTATTGTGCACAAACATCTTAACGCTATACGTAGTAACCTCCCCTAGTAAATAGGGTTGTTCAACTCAGTAATTTGAATTCAAGTCCGCACCAAAGAAAGTTTGGTTTGGATAATCTTACAAGGGTAATTTAGAATTCACGTTTATCAACTAAGGATTAGTTGAATCGACTTCTAATAATTCATAATAAAAGAATTATGAATTAACATATGCTTTAGAAGTAAACTTAAAGCATTTAAAATAATAACTGGATCTTACTTGAACAATAAGTTAAGACCATTTCAATTAAATAAACAATTGTCCAATACTGAAAAGGAAAGGACATTCTCAACAATGAATATATGAATTCAAGAAATTATATATAATTAACAAGTTTAAGGTTAGAGGACTTGCATAAAAATTAATACAAGTTTAGGGTTCAGAAAACTTGTATAAAATTAACGAGTTGAGGGTTTAGAAGACTTGCCTCAAGCGCAAGCTACTTAACACAATTCACGTACTTTAATACTTCTTACACATATATATTCAATCACAATAACCTAAATTAGTTAACACGTAACTAATTCACATAAGTGGTTAACCCTCATGGTTAACTCACTCTAATTACATAATAATAATCAACTATCACATAGTTAATTACATCACCTACATATTCACATAATTAAATCAATTATGTATTTAACTAAATTATAATTAAACAATTATAATTCAAACACTTAATCAAATTATAATTACCTTTTAAATTATAAACAATTTATAATTTATAATCAATTAAACCACATTCATGCATTTATAATTACACAATTTATAATTAATCATGTATCTATCAATTAATTAAACTTTAACATGTATTATAATTACACAATTTATAATTAATCATGTAATTATTAATTTAAAATTCTAAATTAAACATGCATTTATTAAATTATAATTACATAAATTATAATTTAAATTAACTTCTAATAAATCAACCTTTATTCATTATAATTTAACAAAATTATAATTTAAAATAAACATTTACTTTTGATTATAATTATTTAAATTATAATCATATATCATATTTAAATAACAATTCAAATCATACTTTAAGGTTTTCAAACCTATTTTCTTTTCTAAATATAAATTTGTCAAATTTATGTTAACAACATGTTGTAGCAACTAGATACATGCTCACTGTCATAGCATAATTAAACTAGGTTTAAAATCAACACTACACAATTAGCTAACCTTCACTGCCTAAGTACTTTGTCCGGCGCAGCTGCGCAGCCAGCTGCCCTATAACCGGCGCAGCTGCGCAGGGAAGGATTCTAGGATAGGCCAGTGGCGCAGCTGCGCTGCTCTTGGCCTTGCTCCCGGCGCAGCTGCGCAGCAGCTCGGCCGGACGCAGACAGCCATGGCCCCCTGTTTAACCGACCAACCCAAACAAGCCAACAACGCCAAAAATACAGTACTATAGACTCTGTAAAACATATATACGCTATTACACATATATAAAGCATGCTTCCAAAATCCAAAATCATTTAAACAATGATAATCACAAGTTTTTAAAATCCAATTTGGCCATTTTCATGAAAACTCATATTTTTCTCAAAATAATCTACTATAACTATTTTTCTCCATCAATTCGAACTTATATACATGCATTACATACGAAGTTGAAGATAGCATCCAGAAATTACTTAATAAGCATATTAACACATACCAATTGCATGAATTTCTCAATTAAAATTAACCACACATGAAATTCCATATGAACTCATATAAACATGAATTTTTTGTTAAAAATATATTTCTACAGTAATTTGATTTCTGAAAGTCCTCTTATTTCATACAATTACCACAATCAACACATGAATACCATACATATATATAAAATTCATGATTACATAATTTCATGAAATTCACAGAAAACTAAATTTACAGAAACTCAAAACAATGAAGAACAACTAATCACAATTCTTTAAAACTATAAGATATTAATTACCTTTTTGATGATTGGAGAAAAATACAATGACTAATTCTAGCCATCACAAGTTTCTTCTTCCTTCTCTTCTCTAACTTCTCTGCTCTTCTTTTCTCTTTTTTTTTCTTAGCTTTACAGACTAACTTCTAATCTAACGTAGTATAGAAATATTATAACTGATATAATATACGTATACTAATGATATATATGTAATTGCTAATTACTTAATATATATAATAAATACAGTTATTATATAAGTTACAAAATTCAAAAAAACACAATGCCTTGTTTGGCAAAACAAGGTTATTTTCAAAAACTAATTTTTAATGCTAAGGTATTGTTTGGTAACAGTTTATTTAAAAACAGCTTTTGATAGTTAGGGCCCTGTTTGGTAGAAATAGGTTTAAAACAATTACAAGGGCCTTGTTTGGCAAAACAATTTAAAACCTTTTCTTTATTTTAACAAATCATTTAACACATACTTTAATGTCACATTTTAATTAATTAAATATTAATCAACTAATTTAATCAATTAAAATCTAACATCATTTAATCACATAAAATTACCACATAATTATAATTACTCGCTAATTATAATTCATGCAACACTTCATCACATATCTCATCTAATTTAATTATCTCAATTAAATTAGAATTATAATATAAAATTAATATATATACATATTAATTAAATAACATTCATTAAATTAATGTGTAACACTCAATTAAATCATTTCCAAAAATTACTTAATCTATTTATTTACTCAATAAATAATTCACATAAATATTTATTTAATTCAATAAATATTTAAAATTAAATATAAAATCTTAATCGTTACACCAAGGAGATGTACTAGGACGTATAAAACCGATGTCTAACAACTCCTGTAGTTGGACCTTTAACTCCTGAAGTTCAATAGGAGCCATTCGATATGGGGTTTTAGAAATGGGTTTTGTACCGGGTTCAAGGTCAATAAAGAATTCAACTTCACGTTCCGGGTGTAGACCGGGAAGTTCTTCGGGAAATACATCAGGAAACTCATTAACAATAGAAATATCATTCAAACCTGACGTATTCTGGTTTAGATCAGTGACATGGGCTAAGAAAGCTTGACATCTATTTTTCAATAAATGAATAGCTTTATGACTTGAAATAACAATTCGCACAATAGGTTGGTTAGGAATATGAAAACTAACAACCTTACAAAAATAATTAATTTTGGCATGATAAATGGTCAACCAGTCAATTCCTAAAATCACATCAAATGCAAGTATTTTCAAAGATATAAGATCAACAGGTAGGGTGAGGGTACCAATTTGAATCGAGCAAGATTTGTAAACTGTAGATGTAACGAAGGTTTCTCCCAATGGAGTTTCAACAGATAAGTCAAAGTCTAATTTCTCAGGTGTCAAGTTCAAACGTTTAGCACAAGCAGGTGAAATAAAAGAATGGGTAGCACCGGTATCTAATAAAGTGTAAACTTTGCAAGAGTTTATTATCAGCTTACCCGTAATAACCTCGTTCGGGTTCCTTGCTTGTTGGGCAGTCACGACAAAATCTCTTCCAGGAACCACTGACTTTGACTTGTCAGGGATAGCCTTTGGAGTCACCATCCCTGCTGGACTTGGTTTCGCTACAGGACACACTCGAGCTATGTGCCCTTCCTTTCCACAGTTATAACACACCTTGGATTGTTGTGTGTAGTTGGGGCTGATGTGTCATTCTTGCCAGCATTTATAGCATACGACCAGTGGTCGTTCTCCTCCCCTAGAAACAGTTGATGTTGGTGCTGCTGTCGATGCTTTCACATTCTCATTGTTGTACCATCTCTTGAAATCTCCCCCCGACTCACTTCTTCTATTATCATGGACACGATTACCGCCGGAGTGGTTACCACTTCTGGTATGATACTTTCCTCCCTGCTGGTTGTCATTGTTCCGATGACTGCTGCCACCGGTACGACCTTGGTTGTTATCCCTTGGTTGAACATAATCATTATCTCGTTCTAATAACTGGGCCCTGTTCACTACATCCGAATATAGAGAAAATTTGTGAGAAATGAGGTATTGACGAATCTCGGGTTTCAAACCTCTCAGAAACATCCGCGTCATACGTTCCTCACTCTCCACCAAATGAGGTGCAAACCGGGATAACTCAGCTAACTTAGCCTCGTACTGGGACACAATCATGTTGTTATGTTCCAGTCTGATAAATTCTACCCCTTTCATGTGACAAATACTTTCTAAAAAGTACTTGTCATTGAACAGTTTCTGAAACGCCCCCCAAGACATCTTGAGTGCGACAGACTGGGTACGCTTCACAGATTCCCAATAGTAATCTGCCTCTCCACGGAACATAAAGGTGACAAATGGAACCTTCCATTCCTCCGTGCATCCCAAGACATCAAATATCTTGGTAATTTGCTTAATCCAATTTTCTAACTTGATTGGATCTGGCTTTTCCTGAAACTATGGTGGTCTCAACTCTTTAAACTGCTTGGCAGTGACAAGCTGCGAGTTGTTATTTCCACCTATATTATAAACACGAGTCTCCCTCGTCTGGTTTTACATGAACTACAAAAAGCTTCTAAACATTTCGTCATTTATCATTTCTTCGGTAGGGTTGTTTACAAGAGGAATATAGCCTTTCTGTTGCACGTTCTCCTGTTTGGTGATTAAAGATGTCTCAACGATCTCATTCACTCCATTGTTTAGATTTTCAGCTGCCATTCTCAAATACTGCCACAAAACAAGGGTTAATCAAACAAATTAACATATTATATATTAACCCTATGTTCCAACCGACCAATTAAATAATAATTAAGCTTAGGTAGGACACATTAGCGAAGGTTTTACTCGTCTCTCCCCTCCTAGTTCTATTCCCAGATCTCTGCCAGAGATCATATCTCTAAGCTCTGATACCAATTGTGATGCCCCCAAAATAGGTTCATACTCAACCCATTCTGAGTCGCCAAATACATGGTACAAAATCCAAATACAATCTTTCATATCAAACGGTCGTGCAAAATACGACCACACAACTGTGAGTGTTAATACAAACGTGTAGAAAATATAAACATTCAAACTAAGTCCTCATTACATTTATTATCACACTATTTTAAAAAAAATAGTGAGGACTTCTACAGCTCTAACTCGGACCATCACTCCATTCCCCGACTAGTACCCGCGATATTCTCATTTCCTGAAGAGAACAATGGAAGAAAAGGGTGAGCTCAACTAGCCCAGTAAACAATATTATGACTAAGATAATGAAAAATAAATTATCAGTAGCCTTCAATAAATCAGATAAAATATTATAGACAACACGTTTTAGATCAATATTCACAGCGAAAATAACAATTCATTAGAAGAGTTAGGTAGGGAATGATGTCTACTATCTTCTTTGATTTAAAAGTCCATCGTCAATATTTTATCCCTGTAACATCAATCAATATACATCTCGAATCAAATATTCACACTTTTGCACTACGGGTCAAAGATATTCATTTGTATCACCAGTTGGTCATGTTCATCTCAGCACCTATCCATCTTTGCACTACGGGCCAAAGATATTCATCAGGTAATCATTCATCTTTGCACTACCGGCCAAAGATATTTATCAAGTAATCATTCATCTTTGCACTACAGGCTAAAGATATTCAGTTATATCACCATTTAGGACTGATGATGATGAAAAACAATACGAATAACGAATTCAGTGAGATAAAGGACAAATATTAGAGAATTTATCCAGAGTTCAAGAATGTAGATCAAAACTTGGATCCAATCAGAGTTGATTTGGAAGAAAAAAAAAATATTTTTTTTTCGTGAATAGTACTCCATGAATAGTAACTCGACATGAAAAAGATAAAAATTTCACAAGAAAGTTCAGACCAATATTCCAGTGAAATGATATTAGATTAAGCGCAAAACTCAATAAATTTATGATCATTTCAGGAATTATAAAAGCAATACTTACCGTAGTAAGTTTAGGGTTAGGAATCTGAAATGAAACAATATACGAAATTCCAAATGGATTTTCACCCATCAGCCGGTAGTCCACTCAGATAGATTATTTTCACAATTTAATAACAACTGAATACGAAGGGTTATTCACCAGGCATGCGGTAGTCCGCGTAGACAGGTTATTCCCACTGAATAATAAAGAATGGAATAACAATAGGATTTCACCAGGCAGGCGGTAGTCCGCGTAGGCAGGTTATTCCAACAGAATAATAAAGAATGGAATAACAACCCTTACGAGTATCGAAAGAAAATAACTCTCTTCATGAATACGAAAGAAATAATACCCCTTATCTTAAAAATTTGGAGACTGCACTAGTGTAATAGCAGAATACTCTTCTTCTTTCTCTCTTATTCTCTCTATACTTCCTCTCTCTATAGCTTTAGTGAATTAGTGAGAAATAATGAAAAAATGAGTTTCTATTTATAAGCTCGACAGAGTAAGGGTAAAATAGTCTTTTTGTCATAATTTATGATATCATCGCTTACATCATCGATCCTATGACATCATTGCTTACCTCATCGCTCCGATGACATCCTTGCTTACCTCATCACTCCGATGACATCATTGTTTACATCATAAGAGTTCAAATTCAATTTGCACCCTTCCACCTCGTTTAACTTTTATACCATGAATTTACTATAATAATGTTACCATTCTAATTATAAAAATCATACTATTATATAATCACATCATACTACTATAATGTAATATTATAACAATATATTTGAATGAATTATTTTATCAGAAAAGATAAAATACCAACTTTCAACAAATGTCACATGTTAAAAATTCCTCCGTTTAAATCCACATTGAATAAATATTTCCTTATCATATATATCAAAAATTAATTATTCACGAATAATATTATAGAACTACAATATTGACAACCAGGTCGTTCCCAGGAAAGAGGGGGCCTTCCGATAAGGATTTCTCCTTATTGGCGCGCAATTAATCAACCCCTTTTTTAGACAGAACTTCCTTAGACATTGCCAATAATGCTATCTAATAATATTATTTAAATAATATGAATTATTGATTTGATAATTTGAAATACTTTGTAATGACAATTATTGAATCACTAATATAAAATAGCAAAGTAGCACTTATTTGATATAAAATATCAACGTAGCAAATATTGAACCAATAAAATATTATGCAATTGTTGAATCAATAATATAAGATATTGAACAGTAATTATTGTAACAATAATTGAGTAAGTTCCTTCCTACGTAAGAATCAATAATTCAAAATACTGTGCAATACCGTATGCTGCTGTGCAACACCACGTATTACTGTATTTTAACCACCGGGTATTTCAATAGTACTAACGATAACAGTTTTGCCGTTATTTTTATAAAAAGGTTACTTCTGTCGCTTTCTATATCTGACATTCATTCCGTTGTGGGGTCCACCAATGACTGCACCGTCGTACGAATATTCTCCGACAAAAAGAATATTCCTCGACCAAACGAATATTCTCTGACACAACGAATATTTTATAACCACTTGCTTACTTTGTAAATTTTGCACATCTCACCCATAACTTATCACATTTATCAAATCAACACCTTACTATTTCAAAATAATATATAATGATAATTAAATCTTATTCATAAAATTTGGGGTCTTACAAAGACCAACAATCTTGGGTATCGTGGCTCGGTGCTCCATAATGATAAGCATACTTCTTACTCGGGTCAAAATTTCGTCCGATTGAATTGGCCAACGGAATGAGCTGTACGATATTCTTTTGTGTTGTCAGGAGTTTCAGCACATTTTCCAGCGAGACCCCTAAGGGTGTGAACGTTCTTCGGCGTTTAACTCCTCCGGTCTTTTTAAAGGGAGGATTCGAAGATTGTGTATGAGTTTGGAGAGGTGAATAATTTCTCCTTTGAATGGGCAAGTTTGGATTGCCTCTCCGATTTTATCTTTGAAGTATCAAGGACACATCCTCCTCCTTCTTTTTGTTGACTCTCTAAGGGTTATTCCCATAGCTTCCAACTTGAATATGCTCGGCCACTGCCTCTAATGCGGTAAAGTCTTTGATCTTTCCAAACTTTAGACCCATTTCAGTCATTTCTCCATGTTTAATCATTTCCTAGAATGATTTTCCTATACCTGCTAGGACCCTCTCATAATATGGAGCTACTTGGATGTCTATGAAAGTCATGACCATTTCTATTTCTGTCATTGATGGAATGGCTTGGGCAGCCAGGCGTCTCCACCGTTGGGCATACTCACAGAAAGACTCATTGCTTTGCTTTTTGACCTTGGTCATTTGATATCAATCCGAAGCCATCTAAGACTGGAAGCTATATTTATTTAAGAATGCATGGGCTAGCTCCTCCTAATTATGGTTCTTGAAATTGTCAAAATGGGCATACCAAGCTCGGGCTTCCCTAGTCAGACTCTTTTAGAATAACTGCATTCTGAGTTTTCCATCCTCAGCATAGGATCCAAGTTCTCCAATGAACACTTTTAAATGAATGTAACGATCTCCTAATCTGTCATACTTTTCAAAATCCAAAACTTGAAATTTGTCTGGATATCGAGCCCCTGAAAATATACACAGATCTGAGTAGTTTACAATTCCAAATGCCCCAATTCCTTTGATGGACCAGATTGTTTCTTCCATTTGCTGGACTTTTTTCCTAATATCACCAGTTTCCTGAGCATTTCTGAGATTGGTGATTTCAGGGGTTTTGTTGGTCATATTCTTGTTTTGAGGCTCAGGTATCTGAGTATCTTTCTTTTTGTCCGTATCTTGACTGCCACCTTGTGTGGATGATTTTGTTTGAACGGGTATTTGTTTACCCTAAATACTTTTGCTTTGTTCCTTTAGGAAAAAAGCCAATTAAGCTATCTGGTTTTTTAGTCCTTCGAACTCTTCTCGAGAGATAGGGGTGGATTCAGGTTGGGCACTTGAAGCCATGCCTGGAGATGGGCTTAGTGCCTTTTTAGACTTTGATCTGGTAATGAGACCAATTTTTTCCTACAATAAAAGTAGGTATGTTAATTTTGATATATATTAACAGGATGCATGCTGTGCAATGCGTCATTTTTTTTGGAGTTTTTTTTTAATCTTTTCCTGTAAAACAAAGGTCAATTATTTTGATGAGAGGATAGTATGACAGGATTTAATAAAATTGATAGGAAATGGAATGTATATTTACACTTCTTTGATATTTACAGGGAATTTGAAATTTACATTGAATTTACATTAAATTTTAACGGGGAAGGCATGAAGAGACTCCCATTCGGATTTGGTTTATCAGAGTCTTGCCTATCTTAGGCTACTCTCACGACTTTTCAACATGAAGGTCCCCAGATCATCGCAATTTACTAGAGGGGAAATGAATTAGTTCTTTCAAATGGAGCGGATCTGAGTGGCGCCTTTCCTGAGCCTCGCAGGATTAGTCTCCTTTGAGTCCAATAGTCAAACGCCAACGGGTTCTCCTCCTGGTGGAGGAATCACGCAACATACATTCACATATAACGTGTCTCACCGTATGAAATGATGACATTGTGCAAAACACTAATATTTAAAGCAGTAAAACATTTATTTACATTCAATGTAAAATACAGCATCCACACACATGCAGATAAAAAGGGAATTTTTGAAAAGATTGAAATGCGGCTTAAGCCCTCTACTGTCCCCAGTAGAGTCGCTACCTGTCGACGTCAAGAAATATCTTTGGCGATCCCCCTTTCCTTATGTGTTTCTACCATTGTTTGTTTTCCAATAGATTTGTTTGATCTGAAGGGTGAATATTTAGGAAAAGGTCGACATATAATGTCGACGATTTGAAAAGTTTAATTTTACAGAGTCATCAGTTGGTATATTTGAAATGGTTGTACTAACTTAACTAAATTTTATTTGAAAAGTTTTGCAAGAAGGCCCAATTACTGGACTCTGTTTAACTTGGCATTGGAAACCGAGATTGATAGAGTTCGGGGGCTTGATTAAGCTGGATGAAGATGTTAGGCACCCCCCGACTTCTATGAAACATGGTTACCGTGTCTTTTCAATTTTCCTAATTTATTTGCAGTGTGTGTGTGTGTGCTTGCAATAATTGGGCCTAAGTGCTTTATTTGGAAGTAGTGCTGTGCTTCGTTGGACCTATATACGAAGGGTGTGATTTATTTGAAAAATCCATTTTTAGACGGGATATGAAAGTGATGTTTTGGAAGATGGTTTTCAAACCCTTTCGCTTGCATAGGAATTGAAGCCTTTTGATACTTCCATTTTATTATGCATTCGGCTGATTTTGATTTTATTGTCGGAATGCGAAGAATCCTTGACCAAATAATATATATACAAGTGTCGGGCTCCTTAAAGGCGTGAAAGCCGTCGAAGTGACCCGAGCACCCCAAACCATAATTTAGTATGTTGAGACCTTAAATTCGGATAACCGTTTTAAGGTCCTCTGATTTACATTTACAAAAAGATAGGCAAGCTGTATTTACAATGTAAAATTATCCATCGTGAGAATCGGATTTAGATCCATGTGGTTAATCGTAGATCCCGTGATTCCTAAGATCACAGAATATTATCAAAAAGCCTGCACCGCAAATATATTGAAATAAAATGCAAATTAAAATCTAGACGTCGCAAGACAAATGATTCATCAGAAAAATCCTTGTATGCGCGTAGCCAAAGCGTCACGTTCCCTCTAAACACGGATCTAGGGTCACGCAGTTGCTTTAATATTTAAACAAAAAACTAGAAAGAAAATAAAATTTAAATAGATCTTAGTCATTCTAGCTCAACGGTTCCAGTTTGACAACTTTTGAACCAGTTTGGAGTGAGATATGGCTAGATTTAGATAAATCTAATCAATAAACTCTATATTAGAACAGATTTACATCAAATGAACATTTAAAATAGATATTTAATTATATTAAATAATATATATATATATATATATATATTACTTATATATATATTAAAGCTGGAAAGAGCCACGAATTTATAATCTAGGCGTGACAGATCAATGTAAATATAAATATATGCTTATATATATACTGAAGCTGAAAAGGCCACGGATTAGCAATCCAGACCAAACGAGCTAGTTTTAATATATATATATATATATATATATATATATATATATATTAAAGTGTAAAAAAGTCACAGATTAGCAATCTAGGCTAACGGAGTTAGTATAAATATATATATATATATATATATATATATATATATATTAAAGCAGAAAAAAGTCACAGATTTATAATCCAGGCATGACTGAATTGATGTTAATATATATATAGTTATACATATATTAAAGCCAAAAATGCAACACATTAACAATCCAGGCTAAATAACAGTTGTATATATATATATATACATATATATATATACATATATATATACATATATATATATATATATATATATATATATATATATATATACGGTCCGGATCTAAAGCTCACCCTTTATCCAACATACCTTGCTCACCCCCATTTAGCGATCCGGTCCGTTGCTATATATACAACCGTCGTCTTTGTGTTGTCCGTCGCTATATGTTGTCCATCGCTAAAAGCTAAGACGACGGTTGTATATATAGCGACGGACCGAACCGTCGTCCGGTCCGTCGCTAAAGGAGGGTGAGCAAGGTATGTTTGATAAAGAGTGAGTTTAAGATCCGAACCGTATGTATATATATATATATGTATATATATATTAAAACAATAAAAGCCACAGATTTGAAATCTAAGCAGAAACAGCACTTAAAAATGTACATATATACTTATATATACATAGATTGAACCCAGAAAGGCCACACATTTGAGATCCAGGCGAAACTAGAAGCTATTTATATATATATATATATACGCTCATATATATATATGTTAAAGTAGTAAAAAGCTTCAGATCTTACAGTGTATAGTATTAGAGGCTTTAAACCACTTGGTAGGCTTGAAAACTTTGTTTTCACTGGTTAAAACTTGATATGTTAGTATATATACTTATACAAGTGTATTGGAAGAGTAAAATTGATGTTTGGAGCACTGTAGGTAGGGTTAAAAGCTGAAATTGGCGATATTTCTTCTCATTTTCTCAATTTTTTCTTTTTTGGCTGGTGGGGGGTCTTATTTATAGACCAGGGAGCCGCGACTCTACCTGCAGCTCCCGGGTAGTCCCGATCCTGCTGGTCCGTTGTTTCGAAATACGTACACTCCGACCAACCCGCTGTCTGCTTCGAACCTTCATAAATTTCAATCCGGGACTCCGATGGAGGCGTGCTATACATTTCCAAAAAGCCCTTTTCGAGAGCTACACAGTGACATGGGATTTGACATCTTCTAAATTCAGGAAGATGGGTCCATGACCAGATCTTCGAGTCTTCACAGTCCGTTTGTTGAGCTATTTTGTGCTATTTTCACTCGAGATTGATGTTGTGGTTCTTCATGACCATCATGATATTGATTTGGCTTGATTTTGACTTTATTTGATGTCAAGTTGATAAAATAACCATTTTCTCCTTTCGGGAGTTGTCTCCACGATTGACAGGGTTTTCGACAATTACTTGTGGTTGTCTTCGATGTTTGATCACATCCGACTCTGTTCTTCCTCAGGGTCGCCTTTGAGGTTGACTTGATATCCTAGGTTTTTCTCTGGGGATTGATTTGATGCTTCGGGGTCGTCTCCAAAGGTTGGTTTGATCTCCCGGGGCTGTCTTCGGGGTTTGGCTTGATCTCCCATGGTTGTCACCGGGGCTGGATTTGATCTCCTAAGGTTGTCGACATGATTTGATTTGATCTCCCGGTGCTGTTATTGGGGCTAGATTTGATCTCCCGGGGTTGTCTCCGGGGTTTGACTTGGTCTCCCGGGGTTGTCGTCGGGGTTGGATTTGATTTCCTGGGGTTGTCGCCGAGGTTTGATTTGATCTCCCGGTGTTGTTGCCGGGGTTGGATTTGATATCCCGAGGTTATCTCCGGGATTTGACTTGGTCTCTCAGGGTTGTAGCCGGGGTTGGACTTGGTCTCCCAGGGTTGTCGTCAGGGTTGGATTTGGTCTCCCTGGTTTGTCGCGGGGGTTTGCCTTGATTTGGACTTCCAGGGTTGTCTCTGGAAGGTAAAAGAAGATTTTGGCCTTCTATAGGGTTAATAACAGAAATGCAAAATTTCAAGTGTCTACAATGAGAGTAATCAATGAATTCTGAATGATAGAAAAATTCGGCTTTTGCATCGCGAATAAATTACAAGACCAAAAGTACATCTGAGGGTCGCAAGACCATGAACTATGTTATAGGTTAATAAGTATTTCTACTTAAACCTTTAACAGTCGTTAGGCTATATGAACCTTCCTTCTCGTACTAAGGGGTATCGACCCCGTACCATGTATTGTGCACAAACATCTTAACGCTATCGCGTAAAATAATCCCCTATAATAGGGTTGTTCATCTCAGTTTTGACATAAGAGTCCGCACCAAAGGAAGTTTGGATTAGATAAGCTTCAATAATAGTTCTAGAATTTAGAACGCTCATCAACTATGGACTTATCAAATCAATAAGGGTTCGCTAGCCATTCAAGGGTTCGATACAATAATATAATCGATATTTAAATCAAAGATTGAATCTCAACTATATATAATTGAATAAATATTGTATAGGCGAAGTATTATTTCAAAACAGTTAGAGCATCTCATTTGGAATCATGAACATGAATAATTTATGATCTGAATAGCTATAAACAAGAGTAAGAAACTTGCTCAAAATAAGAATAGGGTTTAAGAACTTGCTCAATGAAAGCATAGAGTTAGGGGACTTGCCTTGTGCGTAGATTAAGCAATTTACTACCCACGTTCCCCAATTAACCTTACATACCATTTAAAGTCACAATACTAATTATTTATAACACAACAAACATCATGAGTATACTTTCTTTTAACTTAACTTAGCTTTAAATCTGATTATAATAACGACATACACAAATCTTAACTGTAAAACACATTATTAAACCTCACGGATAATTAGTTTAAGTACGCATTCAACTTATTAATTAATCACTTGAAATGATCATTGACATTTTATTAATCTGTTTTAACATCTCATTATATGATTAATACATTTTTATGTTCATTAGATTAGGTTACAATTACATTTTATGGACTTGAACAATTATAAATCTCATTTTTGGGCAAAACTGCCAAGTAGCGTTGTAGCTCCGCCATTTGAACTAAAAACTAGCGCTGCAGCTCAGCGATGGCACTGCAACTCAGCTTTTATGCTTGATTTTGGTGTTGCAACTTAGCATTGAAGCTACAGCTCAGCTTTTAGGCTTGAGTCTAGCGCTGCAGCTCAGCACTGGTGCTGCAGCGCCTCGACACAGCAACAGACTCTTCTCGTTCACGAAGAACACATAACAAAGCCAAAACAAATCCAAAAACTTCACTCAAACAGCAAATTAATCATACCCATAAGATATAAACTTTATAGAAACATAATTCAACAATCATAACATGATTTTAACAACATAAAAAACTTAAACAACTAAATTTAGACCCATAAATACCAAATTCTTGTTCTTTCTTCATTTTTAGACATGTTTAGCTAATCCAATCACTACGTATTCATTAATCAACCAAATTAATCCATTCACATTGCATTATTTTCATTTACCAACTTATTAACACAATCAATCATCAACTTACAGTTTATTACACGAATTGAACATCAATTTTAGTCTCAAATAAGTCATATATATCACTGTAATTCATTTTCTTCACTTTTAATCATGTTTTCATGAATTAGTTCAATTAAAATCATTTATAAACAACGCATAAAAGATTATACATGCTTATTAACAACTATAAACAACTTCTCAACAACTCAACCATGAAAGTTCAATTATAGAGAACTCAAGAGTACATGAACTAGAACTTTAGGAGTTTAGATGATTACATCTTGATTTCTTGTTTAGATTAACCAAAGATGTTAGAACCCTTCGTTTTTGATTCCAATTCTCTTCCTTCTTAGATTTCAAAACTTCCTCTCAATTTCTCTCTGTTCTTTGAATTCTCAGACTTAGCAAATGAGCCTTATGAAAATATATTACGTATAATATAACTGACCCACTATGTGTATTGCTTAACATGAGTATCAGTTAAGCGCATCATGGCTCAACTGTTCCCATATTCCCAAGGCCTTGTTTGGCTAGCTCCTTAAAGGCTCATTTTAATTTATTTTTTATAACTTTCTTATTATATAGTACAAAATGTCACATTTTAATTAATCGAATTCTAATATTTAAATTCAATTAAACTAAAGCCAATATAACTCATTAAATCAAATTACCACATAATTATAATTCTTATTTATTAATTATAAATAAATTATTAAATATCTAATTAATTATTAAATTTAATTAGAACAATATTATAATTATTTAAGAACTCATTTAATTTAATTATCCCAATTAAATTTAAACTTTGAACTATAAAATTATCCAACATTAATTTAATTAATATGTTACACTTAATTAAATTAATTTACAACAATTCCATTCAATATTTATTTAACTCAATAAATAAAAAAACTAAAATATTTATTTAATTCAATAAATATTTTAAATTAAATACAAAAATCACATTCGTTACATCCTTCCCTCTTTAAAAGGATTCTGTCCATAGAATCACGACTTAATTAATTATTCCCGTTACTTCTATCCCTTACAAAGATTCTGTCCCCAGAATCACTACAAACATATTAAGCAAATAACTGAGGATAATTTTTTATCATCTGATCTTCGAGTTCCCACGTAGCTTCTTCAGCGTTGTGGTTCCTCCAGATTACCTTAACAGAAGGTATTACTTAATTTTTGAGTACTTGCTCTTTCCTGTCAACTATCTAAACAATAATTTCTTAAGATAAATCTTTTTCAAATTACAGGGGTTCATATTCTATAACATGCTTGTAATCGGGCTTGTACGGTCGTAACACCGAAACATAAAAACGTTATGGATATGTTCTAATGCCGGAGGTAATGCTACGTCATACGCGACTTCCCCAACCCTTTGTAACACTTCAAAGGGTCCAATGAACCTCGGGCTCAGTTTTCCTTTCTTGCCAAATCAGATTTTCCCTTCCAGGGAGACACTTTCAAGAAAACGAAACTACTAGATTCAAATTCTCGATTCTGTCAGTGTTGATCAACATATTTCTTCTGCCTGTCCTGAGCAACTATTAAACTTGTCCTGGTCACCTTGACGATTTTGGCGGTCTGTTGTACCAATTCTGGTTCTAGCAATTGACGTTCACCAACTTCATCCTAGCATAATAGAGTTCTGTATTTTTTGCTGTATAATGCTTCGTAAGGTGGCATGCCAATACTTGCATGATAACTGTTATTGTAAGCAAATTCCACCAACGGTAGATGATCATCCTAATTTCCCTTGAAATCCATGATACAAGCTCTTAACATATCCTCCGATGCTTGGATTATCCTCTCGCTCTAGCCATCTTTTTAAGGATGGTATTCCATGTTCATTCTCAATTGCATTCCCATGCATTCCTGTAGTCATTTTCAGAAGTTAAATGTGAAACGCGGATCTCGATAAGAGACTATAGACACTAGAACAACGTGCCTTGAAACAATCTCCTTCACATATAATTTTTCCAATTGATCTAAATTAAATGTAATCTTGATCGGTAAGAAATGCGCTGATTTCGTTAGTCGATGCACGATAAGCTAAACTGCGTCAAAAACTTTCTGAGTCGTTAGAAGACCTACTATGAAATTCATTGTGATATGCTCCCATTTCCATTCCGATATCTCTAACGGTTGTAACAACCCACTTGGTTCTTGATGTTCTACTTTAACCTTTTTGCATGTTAAACACTTGGCCACACAATCAGCAACATCCCTTTTCATATTCGGCCACCAGAAATGCTGTCGGAGATCCTGGTACATTTTGGTAATCCCCGGGTGAACCGAATACCTTGAACTATGAGCCTCGCTCAAAATTTCCTCCTTTACCTTTGGTACTGGCGGAACCCAAATTCTTCCCTTGAATCTTAATAACCCTTCCGTATCAACTTTGACTCTTCACCTTTAGATACTCTTTTCCTTATCTTTTGACATTCCTCATCCTGAAGTTGTGCTTCCTTAACCTTATCCACCAAAGGTTGACTGGCCTTTATCTGGAACAGTTTCCCGTCGGACTCCTTTGAATATATCACCTCCAGTTCCAGTTTCGCCACTACTGAGTTATCTCCTCTTGAGCGATTAACATAGACAGTTTCTCCCGACCCTAAGGCATCGGTAAAAACATTCTCTTTACCCAGATGATATAAAATCTCACAGTCATAGTCTTTTATTAATTCCAACCATCTTCTCTGACAATTATTTAGATCCTTCTGTGTGAAAATATATTTTCAGACTCTTATGGTCTGTATATATCTCACACTTCTCCCCGTAGAGATAGTGCCTTCATATCTTTAGAGCAAACACTACCGCATCTAATTCCAAATCGTGAGTCAGATATCTCTTCTCGTAGTCCTTCAATTGACGAGATGCATACCCAATGACCTTGTCATTCTGCATAAACACACAACCTATTCCTTTGTGCGATGCATCACTATATACCACAAAATTTCATGTGCTATCCGGTAAAGATAACACAAGGGCCATGCTTAACCTCTTCTTCAACTCTTGAAAACTTTCCTCACACTTCACCGTCCAAATGAACTTCACCGCTTTCCTAGTTAAATTCGTCAATGGAGTCGCGATTTTGGAAAAATCCTGAATGAATCTTTTGTAATAACTAGCTAATCCTAGGAAACTCCTAACTTCCGACAGTGTCTTCGGCTGATCCCAGTTTATCACAACTTCAACCTTTGATGGATCTACCAAAATTCTATTCTTGTCAATCATATGTCCAAGAAATTGCACACGCTCTATCCAGAATTCACATTTTAAAAACTTCGCGTACAACTTCTCTCTTCTTAATGCCTCTAATATTAGTTTCAGATGTTCCACATGCTCTTCCTTGGTTTTGGAATACACCAAAATATTATCGATGAACACCACGACGAATCTATCAAAAAATGGCTTAAACACCCAGTTCATTAGGTCCATAAATGCCGTAGGAGCATTTAATAGACCAAATGACATCACTGGAAACTGGTAATGACCATAATGAGTCATGAACACTTTCTTTGGTACATCTTTTTTTCTCACCTTCAACTGATGATACCCACTCCTCAAATCTATTTTTGAGAAGTATCTAGCTCCCTTCAGCAGATCAAACAAATCATCGATCCTTGGCAATGGATACTTATTCTTAAACGTGGCCTTGTTTAACTCTCTATAATAAATGCAAAGCCGTATCGACCCATTCTTCTTCTTAACAAACAACAGCAGCGCTCCCCATGGCGATACGCTCGGTTGGATATGCTTCTTGGCCAAAAGTTCTTGCAGTTGCACCATCAATTCTTTCATTTCCACCGGAGCCATACGGTACAGGGCCTTCGATATTGGGGCAGCTCCAAGCACTAAATTGATCATGAATTCCACTTCCCTATCTGGCGGAAGTCAAGGCAAATCATCTGGAAATACGTCTACAAAGTCTCTAACGACAAGTATCTCCTCCAGTTTCGCACTATTTTTTCGAGTATCAGCATTGTAAGCTAAATACCCTACACAACCTTGTCTCAACAACTTTATGGCCTGCATCATTGTCAGACAACTCGCTTGTAGGCTAGTTGTTGCCATAAAATACTACCTTTAACGGGGTCATAAGGTTAATACACTTCTTTTGACAATTGTCGACGTCGAGAAAATTTTGGGTTCCCTCTTCCTAAGTGTTTCTACCCTTTATGTTTTTTATTTGGTTTTGTTTGATCTGAAGGGTGAATTTTCAAAAAAAGGCCGACATATAATGTCGACGATATGAAAATTTTGGTTTTATTGGTCCGAATTAGATAGAGTCACCAGTTGGTATGAGTGAAGTGGTTGTACCAACTCAACCGAGTTTTGAAAGGTTTTGCAATATGGCCGAATTATTGGACTTTGTTTAATTGGTCTAGGAAACCGAGATTTCATAGAGTTCGGGGGCTTAATTCAGCGGGGGAAAGGTGTTAGGCACCCCCCGATTTCCATGAAACACGATTACCGCGCTTTTCATTCCCTAATTTGTGTGTATGTGTGTGTGTATTGCAGTAATTGGGCCTAAGTGCTCTATTTGAAAGTAGTGTTGTGCTTCGTTGGACCAATATACGAAGGGTTTGATTTACTTGAAAAGTTCTTTTTTAGATAAGATCTGACAATGATGTTTTGAAAGGTGGAGTTCAAACCCTTTCGCTCGCGTAGGAATTAAAGCCTTTTGATACTTCTATTTTATTCCATATTTGGCTTATCTTGATTTTATTCTCGGGATGCGATGCATCCTTGAGAATATATATATATATATATATATATATATATATATATATATATATATATAAGTGTCGGGCCTCTTATGGGCATAAAAGCCATCGAAGTGACCCGAACACCACAATTAATGCTTTTACTATATTGAGATCTTAAATCCGGATAACCGTTTTAAGGTCCCTTTCATTTACATTTACAAAGGGCTGCAAGCTAACTTTACAACTTGAACATGTCCATTATGAGAACCGGACCTAGATTCATGGATTAAACCGTAGATCCCACGATTCCTAAGCTCACAGAAGATTATTGAAAAGCTTGCATAATGCATAACTTAAAATAACATGCATATTTAACTCTAGACGTCGCAAAATAAGAGATTCATCAGTTAAATCCCTACATGTGCGTAGCCATGGCTTCACGTTTCGTTTAGGCACACATCTAGGGTCCCGTAGTTGCCAAATATTTACAAACTAGAAAGAAAACTAGATTTAAATAAATCTTAGTCATTATAGCTTAACGGTTCCAGTTTCACAACTTTTGAACCGGTTAAAAACTATATGACTAGATTTATATAAATGTAGTCAACACACGTTAAATATTACAGATTTACATCGTATGACCGTTTATAATTAATATTTAATCACAATGATTAACTATATATATATATATATATATATAAACAGTTATATAAAGACTAACTATATATATATTATTTATATATATAATAAAGCAAGAAAAGCCACAGATTTGAAATCCCGGCAAACTGAACAGTATATATATATATATATATATATATATAACTATTAATATGTATATTAAAGCGATAAAAAATCATGGATCTGCGATCTAGGCAAAACTAAATAATATAAATTTATATATATGCTTATATATATTAAAGCAATAAAAGTCACGGATTTGTAATCCAGGAAAACTGAATGGTATAAATATATATATATATATATATATATATATATATATATATATATATATATATATATATATATATATACTTATATATATAATAAAGCAGTAAAAAGCCACGAATTTGCAATCCATGTTTAACTACTATATATAAATCTAAATATATGTATAGTTATATATATATATATATATATTAACGCAAGAAAAAGCTACAAAATGATATTTAAACTGTAAAACTAACTAATATACATATATATTACTCATATATATGTATATTAGTAAGAAAAATTAAAATTTGAAGAAACCTTACGGCCTTGCACGAGAATGGCTATCAAACGGCTTTAAAAGCCCTTGGACTCGATTTCCACCAATTAAATCTTGATATGTTGCAATAGATGTGTATATAAAAGCTTACAAGTGGGGTTTACATTTTTGGAAACAAGAATTGGGTGATTTTTGACACGAAATCTCCTTTTTCTATCATTTCTCTCTTTCTCCTTCTTTTTTCTTTTTTTTTCTTCTTCTTCTCCCACAAGCTGGTGGAGACTTGTTTATAAAGCCACGGACTTCCGTAGGTATACTTCAAAAAGTCCCTAGTGGGTCCTGACATCTCGAAGTACGTGTAATCTCGATCGACGTGTAGTCTGCGAAATTGCTTGTAACTTAAAATTCAAAAATCCAATGGAGATGTGCCATACCATTTCGAAAAGCTCTATCCGCGAGCTACGCAATGTCATATGGCTTGCCCTTTTTTGAATCCAAGAAGATGGGTCTGTAGACACTCAAAATTTTCTCCAATCCTGTTGTAGACACTCGAAATTTGGCATTCCTGTTACTAACCCTGCAGAACGGCGAAATCAACCCCGGTCTTAATATCGCGATGTCAACTCAACCCTGGTCTCAATACTGGGATTTCAAATCAACCCCGGTCTCAATACCGGGATGTCAAATCAACTCCGATCTCAATATCAGGATGTCAAATCAACCCCAGTCTCAATATTGGGATGTCAACTCAACCCCGATCTCAATACTGGGATGTCAACTAAACTCCGGCCACAATACCGGTACGTCAAATCAACTCCGGTCTCAATACCAGGACGTTAAATTAACACCGATCTCAATATCGGGACGTCAAATCAACCTCGGTCTCAATACCGGGATGTCAAATCAACCCCGGTCTCAATAACAGGATGTCAACTCAAACCTGGTCACATCCCAGGAGGTACAAGTCAGCCCTAGTCTCAACCTAGGAGGTACAAGTCAACCCCGGTCACATCTCAGGAGGTATAGGTCAGCCCTGGTCACATCCCGGAAGGTACAGGTCAGCCCCGGTCTCAACCCAGGAGGTACGGGTCAGCACCGATCACATCTTGGGAGGTACAGGTCAGCCTTGGTCACTCCCGGGAGGTACAGGTCAGCCTCGGTCATAACCCGTAGGTCAGGTTAGCCCCAAACATAACCCGGGAGGCCAACTCAACTTCAGAGACAACCCTGAACCCTCACATCATCTCTAGAGACAAACCTAAAAGAACCAAGTCAGCCTCAGAGATAGAACTGAGGACAAACATAATTGGCTGGGTTCCAAACTTCAGAGACAACCCTGGGAACTCAGCCGAACATCATGCCAGCACTGAAGGCAACCCCGGGAGGGGAAAAATGGTTATTTTACCAACTTAAAGCCGATTCGGCCAAACTCAAGCCAAATTGATTCCACCAAGGTCAGAACAAACTATAACATTGATCCCGAGTAGAAACAGTGTAAGACAGCTCAACGGACATACTGCGGGGAAACGAAGACCTGGTTATGATTCCATCCTCTTGAACTCGGAAAAAGTTTAATCTTATGTCGTTACGACACTCTCGGCGAGGGGTTTTCGAAAAGGTACATCACGCCTCTAACGGACGCTCCGATTAAAATTTAGAAAGTTTCGAATCTGACCTCTTATTACTCGTAGTACACGTACTTCGATGCAATGGGGCCCACCGGGTCTATAAATAAAGGTGCACCCTAAGGCCAAAATTAATTCAAAAATGCTCTGAACCTCTATCC
The DNA here is from genome assembly GCA_020205555.1 of Panax stipuleanatus. Taxonomy (NCBI): domain Eukaryota; kingdom Viridiplantae; phylum Streptophyta; class Magnoliopsida; order Apiales; family Araliaceae; genus Panax; species Panax stipuleanatus. Next base: position 99,454 of record JAINUT010002232.1, read on the forward strand.
ATTTCATTTCTCAGCCCCACTCTTGTACTCCAAACCCAGATTTTATTACTCTAACACGTAGGTATACTCATATACTACCATATATCAAAAATTAACCGGTACAAATGGACGTTTGAAGCCTACTATTTGGCAAAAAGCCCGTGTAGAAGTCCATTGTGAGTATTTTTACAATCAGAAAGTTCCTACTACTTCATTGCACATTCATACACTTGCACGTTAAGTTTTGCTTTCTGATTTTGTCCGGGACTCGGTTTCCTAGTAATTTTTGCTTACGTTTTCGTACATTTTAGTACATAAACACGTTTTATGGCATATTCACCTCTTGGATCGTCGATCCGTGACTTTTAACAGCTTATATATATATATATATCTTCGTATAGAGCAATTTTGCCAGACTAGGTTATCTTCCTAGTCCCGGTTTGGCTTTTTAATGTATATATTTAATTGAATATATACAAACTTTTCAATTCTGTCAAGCCCGGATATCAAATCTGTGGTAGCTACTGCTTTTATATATATAACTATATATATAAAAAATTTCTGACTTAGTTTGGCCTGGATTTATACTTCGTGGCCTTTTTACTATTTTTATAAATATATATATACTTACATTTATGTCCGGCCAAAAGATAAAATGTTTGTCACCCTTTACAGCTTTGCTATATATATATTTACATTCTGTCCAACCTGAATTACTCTGTGGTTTTTATAGCTTTTATAAATATATATATATTTCCATTTCAGTATGGGCAAAGGATAAAATATTCGTCGCCCTTTACAGCTTTTCTATATATATATTTACATTCTTTCTAACCTGGATTACTCCATGGCTTTTTACAACTTTTATAAATATATATATATATATATATATATATATATATTTCCATTTCAGTCTGGGCAATGGAGTGAAAACCCTTCGCCCTTTACAACTTTTATATATATATTTTCATTCTGTCAAGCCTGGATTACTTCGTGTCTTTTTCCAGCTTTTATATATATATATATATATATATATATATATATATATATATATATATATATATTCAAGTTCGGGCATCGGAGTGAAAACCCATCGCGCTTTATAGCTTTCGTATATATATAACTATATATCTATCTTTTATTCCATGTGATTAAATTGATACTGTAAATATTCATTTGATATGAATCGGCGCTGACATCTATTTGGGTGAACTATATTGCTTTAAATCTCACAAATTCTATCTTTCAAACAGTTCAAAATAGGTTCAGACAAAACCGGGAAGCTAGAATGATTGACATTTACTTAAATCTAGCAGTTTTTCTAGTTTATTTCATTTGAAAGCAACCTCGCAGCCCTTAGATCGCTATCTAGTGGGAACGAGACGCTTCTGCTATGCCCAGGCCTGGGAATCGTGGGATTTATGATCAAACTGATCAGAATTTGATTTCCACGATGGACAAACTCCACATTACAAATGTACCCTGCCATTTTTTTTGTAAAATGTACATCCGAAAGACCTTAAAACAGTTATCCGGGTTTAAGTTCTCAACATAGTGAAAATATGGTTTGTCATGTCAGAGTCACTCCGATGGCTGTTATGCCCATGAGGAGACCGACACTTATATATATATTTTGTGGTCGAGGATGCTTCGCAGCCCGACAATCACCATTCAGATGGAGCCCAAAGGCTAAAAAGATAAAAAATAGAAGTATCAACATGCTTCAATTCCTATGTTAGCGTAAGGGTTTGAAAATCAACCATTCAAAATATCATTTTAATATCTTGTTTAATAAAAGAAACTTTTCCAAATCAAATCAAACCCTTCGTATATAGGTTCAACGAAGCACGTCCATACTTTCAAATCAATCAAGCGTAGGCCCAATTTCTTCTAGCATTCACACACACATTGCAAATAAAAAAGAAAAATATTGAAAAGATGCGGAACCGTGTTTTCACGAGAGTTCTGGGGTGCCTAACACCTTTCCCACACTTAACCAAGCCCCCAAACTTAGAACTTCGGTTTCAAAGATTTAGTTTCGACAGTGTCCAGCAATTGGGCCTCCTTTTAAACAAAACTCGGTTGAGTTGGTACAACCATTTTTCAAGTATACCAATTGCAGACTCTGTAAAACATTCAAATCGTCGACATGATACATGTTGGCCTTTTCCTAAAAAACCCCTTCAAAACATTTTTCAATAAAAAGATAAAATAAGGGTAGAAACAAACTTAGGAAAAGAGAGAAAGATCCGAGTTCGACACCTGACCCGCGCATTTTTTTCTTCCCGATGTCGACAGGTGGCGACTCCGCTGGGGATAGTAGAGGGCTTAGGGCGCGCTTAAATCTTTTCAAATTTTTCCTTTCATATCTGTATATATGTGAATGATGCATCTTTACATTAAATGAATGCTTGAATGATGCAACTTTACATTGAATGAATGAGAATGAATGATTTACTATTTTATATTAGTGCTTCGCACAAAGTCATCATTTCATACGGTGAGACGCGATGTATGTGAGTGTATGTTGTGTGATTCATCCACAAGGAGGCAAACCAGTTGGTGACAGAGTAATGTCTTCGAGGGCGAATAAGTCTTCGGGGCTCATGAAAAAGCACCACTCAGACCCGCTCCAGTTGAAAGATCGGATTAATTTTCCCTTTAGTAGATTGCGATGATCTGGGGACCTTCATGCCGAAAAGCCGAGAGAGTAGCCTAAGATAGGTCAGCCTCTGATTAACCAAATCCAAAGGGAAGCCTCTTCATGCCTTCCTCTTTCAATTCAATGTCAAGTTTTTAATTCCAATGTAAATGTCATAATGTACATTCCATGTCTTGTAAATCCTTTCATATTATCCTGTCATCAAAACAACTGACCTCTATTTTGCAGGATAAGATTAAAAAACCTTAAAAACACATCATGGCATGCATCTTATCCATACCTACCTCAAGAAATTGACATGCCTACGTTTGTTGTACGTGAAAAATTAGTCGTGTCACTAGATCTAAGTCTAAGAAAGCACTAAGTCCATCTCCGGACATGGCTTCTAGTGCTCAGCCCGAATCTACCTCTGTCTCGAGGGAAGAGTTTGAAGGATTGAAGAACCAGATAGTAGAGTTGGTTGTCCTCTTAAGGGAACAAAGCAGAAGCCTGCAAGGGAAACAAACACAGGGTCATACAGAACCAGGTACACCCGGTGGCAGTCAAGAGACCGGGAAGAAGGATTCTCAGGTTTATGAACCACAAAACCAGGATACTACCAACAAAACCCTTGAAATCACCATCCTTAACAAAGAACAGGAAGCTTGTGACATTCTAAAGAAAGTCCAATAGATGGAAGAAACTATCCGGTCTATCAAAGGGGCTGGGGCATTTGGCAGTGTCAATTATTCTGACTTATGTATTTTCCCTGGGGCCCATTATCCCAAAAAATTTCAAGTCCCAGATTTTGAGAAATACGATGGATTGGGAGACCCTTACACTCACTTAAAGGTGTTCAATGGAGAGCTCGGATCCTATGCAGAGGACGAGAAACTACGAATGTAGTTATTCCAGAAAAGTCTGACCGGAGAGGCTAGAGCCTGGTTCCCCGTCTGGACAACTTTAAAATTCACAACTGGGAAGAGCTGGCACATGCCTTCCTTAATCAATACAGTTTCCAGTCTCAACTGGCTCCAGACAGATATCAAATAACCAAAATCAACAAACAAAACACTGAGTCATGTAGAGAATATGCTCAACGCTGAAGACAAATGGCAGCACAAGTCACTCCACCTATAACTGAGTCTGAAATAGTCATGACCTTCATCGACATTCAAGAAGCTCCGTATTATAAAAGGGTCCTAGCAGGCATAAGAAAGCTATTCTCTGAGATGATTAAACACGGCAAAATGGCATAAATAGGGCTCAAATCTAGGAAGATAATGGATCTGACCGCCTTAGAAGTTGTTGCCGAGCATATTCAATCTGGGAGTTATAGGAATTATCCCCGGAGGACATGCAAGAAGAAAGACAAAGAAGTTTCCTTAGTATTGCAAGGACAGAATCAGAGGACCGAGTCAAGCAGCATGCCTATGCAAAAGAGGAAGTATTCCCCTTTTCAAGCTTCAGCATAACCTTCAAACCCGCCATTCCAGAAAAATTTGGAGGCTAGGCATCGAAGAACGTTCACCCCCTTAGGGGATTCACTCAAGAATGTGCTAAAACTATTGACGACACAGAAAAAGATTTTGCAACTCCTTCCACCAACTAACATCAGGAGATGAAATTTTGACACAAGTAAAAAGTGTGCCTACCATTCCGGAGCTCCGGGCCATAATACACAAAATTGTTGGTCTGTCAAGCACAAAATCTAAGACTTGATTGACAATGGAGAGATTGTGGTGTTGAAACCCGAGCAACCACGCGTACAAGATAATCCCCTCCCTCTGCACAAAGAAGAGAATGTTAACATGATTAGCATACAAAACAAAAAAGGATCCAAATACCTCCGGTACGTCAGAAAGTTAACTCAATCCAGTAACAATAGCCCGGACAGCTGGGAATTATCAAAAAAGTAGTTCCTGATGGAACAGGAAATCAAATCCATTAAGGAACAGGTGGGATAGTTGGCAGAATTGGTTGTGTATCAACATCAGATCAGTTGACAGCTGATAAATCAAACCAACCAACAGGAAACAAGTTCTCCTACCCCTGAGATTAGCCCCATTGCTATGAGGGATCATTATCGATTTCATGAACGCAAACTATGGGCCGACAAGATGGCCAAAGAGGAGAAGTTCGAGGCTGGTCGGGAATTCGTCTTTCAAAGGAATTTCACCAATTTGAATTAACCTATGAAAGAAATCCTCTAAATGTTAATCAATAAGTGAATGATTGCAGATTTATTACCCCCAATAAATCCTCGATCAAGGAAATTCAAGCCTGACCAGATCTATCAGTATCACTTCAATGCACCCGGTCATGACACCGAGGATTACTGGGGACTTCATTACTTAATTTAGAACATGATTGAAAGAGGTGAACTGATAAGAGGAAATCAAGATTATAGCCTTCCTGATGAAGAAACACTCTTTATTCCCATGGCTTGGAATCAGGAAACCGTGGCTATTATTTCATGTGAGAAGGAGCTAGCCAGAATACCCTTAGTACTGCCTGGGAATAGGGTCCAAGAAGCACAGAATCCTGTGAAGGTGGCCTCACCCAAGCCGTTAATACTGCCTTTCAAACGCCAGTATCCAGTGACCAGTCTGAAAAAAGTGCCCTAGAACTATGGGAAGGATGAAGGGTCAACTTCAAACCACATTGCCAGCATATCCAAGGAGAATCCATTGTACCTGCCTCAACGGGTGATTAATTCAGTTATTAAGGCCAAAGGGAAGGTGGCTGAAGAGAAAATTGAAGAGTTCCTCAGTAAAATAGGAAACAATGAAATCAAGGTGGTGCAAAGTTTGAAGGATGCACCCAAGCAAATGTCCATCTTAGATTTGGTCTTATCCTTGGTGGATCATCGCAACATTCTGGTGAAAGTACTAGAGGAAGCCCATATGCCAAAGATAGTGGATGCTGAGAAAATTCATCACATGATAGAACACATCTTTAACAGCAATGTGATATCTTTCACTGACGATGATATACACGTAGAAAGGATGGGCCATCGTAAGTCACTGCATATAGCGGTGATGTCATCAGGGTATGTGATAGGAGGTGTGCTAATAGATGGAGGGTCGTCCCTAAACATCTGTCCCTACGACACCTTGAAGAGAATGAAGATCAACCCGAACCGGATCAGAACCAGTCAGGTGGTCATCCAGGCTTTCGATGGATCTCGCCGAGAGGCTATGGGAGAAATTGAGCTTCCTCTGGAGATTGGTCCGCACACTTTCTATGTATCTTTCCAGGTGCTCAACATCACCACCGAATACAACTTATTGCTGGGCAGGACATGTATCCACATGGCAGGAGCTGTTCCATCCACCCTCCATCAACAACTCAAATACATTATCAATGGAAACCCAAACACGATGAAACCGAACCAGAATACCCTGTCTGCATACAAGGAGATATGCCAATGATTAGTCTAGATGGAGGGATTGAACATGCTATTATTCAAGCCTTGGAGGTAAGCGATACTCAGTACCTAACAGTTGGGGCACCAGCCTTGAAGCCTAAAGTCTCCCCCGAAGTAATGACAATCGACCAGGAAATGGTATCTTTAGGTTTCTGCCCTAGAGAATGGTTAAGAAAGAATCAACAAGGCATTAAGAGCCCGGTGAAAATCCCGAGTCAGTCAGGGAAAGTCGGATTGGGTTACACATCCGGGTCAAACCACCGAAATCCACACAAGCATCCAAAGGCTCATGCTTCCACTATACTGCTGCCAGACCTCATTGATGCTAGATTTGATAAACCAATGAGGAAGATCCCTGCTGTTGAGTCAGCCATGTTTTTTCCTCCAATCATACCGGTAGGTGAGAGAAAGACCCCAAAGCCTGAAGGGGAGAACAAAAAGGGAAAAGAAAAGTTCCTGTACGAAGAACGAGACCCATTTGCTAACATGTGTGTTCTCATACACCTCGAGGGGATGAATGATGATATCCAAGATAGTAACGACGAGGATCAAATTCAAATTCCTCGTATTAAGAAAGAAAAAGGAGGCAGTTCAAGGAAAAACCCAGGCCCTATTTTGAAGGATGTCTCAGTCATTATCCGGGACGAGGCAGAAAAGCACAATTCCTTGATCCTTCCTGTTCATAAGGATTTGACCCCTGGACAATTGGAGCAACGTCCCTTGCCTCATTCAAAAAGGGTAAAAGGGCAAAGAATCTGTCTGCCCTGTAACATGGTTTCATTTACTGCTTGTTTTATTGCATAGCTATAGCAGTAACTTTTGTTATGCTTTGCCAAATATTTTGTATGTTTAAACAGTTGTATATATTAAAGTGAAAGCATTTTGTTTTTAGGACTCCAAGATTGGATTTGTTTATCCTTGCCGATGAGATGCCAACTTGTCACAATGACTACAACTTTGATGTAGAAATGAGCTTTGACTTGATGAAAATTAATCAAGATGAGTAGGCGGTGCCCGAGAAGATTAAAGAATGGGTCGAAGACAAACCTAAACCAAACCTCGACCAAACCACCACTGTCAATATTGGAACCTCAGAAAACCTCAAAGAAATCCTGATAGGCATAGACCTCACACAAGATCAAAAAGTCGACCTGATTGAACTCCTAACACAGTTCCAGGATGTGTTTGCATGGTCACTTGAAGACATGTTTGGTCTGTCTACTGATATTGTCATCCATCGAATGCCCATCAAAGATGAATTCAAGCCAGTTAAACAAAAGGTCATGTGATTAAAATTTGAATGGACTTTGAAAGTCAAAGAAGAAGTGGTTAAACAATTCAAAGTCGGCATCATCATGGTATCAACATACCCGGAGTGGCTGTCAAACATAGTTCCAGTGCCTAAGCCCGAAGGGAAAGTACGAGTATGTGTAGATTATAGTGATTTTAATAAAGCCTGCCTCAAGGACAATTTCCCAATACCTTTCATCCACATTTTGATAGACAACACGGCGCAATATGGCATATATTCCTTTGTGGATTGCTTTGGGGGTTACCATCAAATCATGGTCGCTGAAGAAGACAAGGAGAAAACATCTTTCATCACTCCCTGGGAACCTTCTGCTATAGATGTTTATCCTTCGAACTCATCAATGTCGGGGCCACGTATCAGTAAGCCATGATGGCCCTATTTCATAACATGATGCATAAGGAAACAAAGGTTTATGTGGATGACATCATCATCAAATCCCTGAGGGAGGATGATCACATCAACAATCTCAAGAAGCTGTTCAACAGGTTGCGTAAGTACAACCTCAAGCTGAATCTTGCCAAATGTGCTTTTGGCGTCAAGTCGGGTAAGTTGTTGGGATTCCTAGTGAGCAACAGAGGCATTGAGCTGGATCCTGCCAAGATTAAAGCAATCACTATGATGCCTGTGCCCTGAATAGAAAAGGAGATATGCGGGTTCCTAGGGAGAATCAATTTTATAAGCCGATTCATCTCTCAGCTCATAGCAACTTGTGAGCCCATCTTCAAGCTACTAAGGAAGAATTCCTCCACAAAATGGAATGAGGATTGTCAGAAAGCCTTCCTTGCCATCAAGAAGCAGCTAATCGAAGCGCATGTCTTGGTACCTCCAAGGGACGGAGTTCCCCTATTCATGTACTTATCAGTCAATGCCAATGCAATGGGCTGTATGTTTCGACAGAAAGATGATAATGGCAAGGAGAGAGCTATCTATTACATCAGCAAAAGGTTTAGCAATGGCGAACAAAAGTACACCCTAATCGAGAAGACATGTTGTGCTTTAGCATGGGCAGTCATGAGGTTATAGCACTACCTCCATGGGCACACGACCTACCTCATATCCTGCATGGATCCGCTGAACTATGTATTCAGCAAACCAATGTTGCATTGTCGATTATCCAAATGGTAGTTGATCCTACAGCAGTTCGACATCATTTACATGACTCAAAAGTCCATCAAAGGCCAGGACATTGCAGATCAGTTGGCCGAAGCACCATCAGGAGGGTTTGAACCTCTAGGAACTTACTTCCCGAATGATGGGATCATGATAGTTCTGCAAGATCTTCAAGAATATGCAGTCCAACCATGGAAAATGTATTTCGATGGAGCAGTAAACATGGAAGTTGCCAGAGCTGGGGCAGTCCTTATATCTGGTATAGGAGAACAATATCCTATGGCTAACAAGCTGCAGTTTGTCAACACCAACAACACGGCTGAGTATGAAGGCTGTAAAATAGGGTTGAAACTAGCCCAATCCATAGGTGTCAAGCATCTATTGGTCTTTGGAGATTCTGAATTGGTCATCAGACAAACCACTAGGGCATATCACACCAAAGAACTGCATTTGCTGCCCTATCATTGGCAGGTCATCAAAATATCCATGGAGTTTAAAAACATAACATCCATCCATATTCCTCAGAGTAGGAATGACATCGCTGATGCATTAGCGATGTTGGCTTCCTTGATCTGCATATCCGATAGGAGGAGGATCCCCGACATCCAAATCACAAGACAAAAGACCCCGACATATGGGAATTACATTGGAGAAGTATAAGATGAAATACCTCCTATCAATTAGCCTTGGTATCAAGATATGAAGGAATATCTTCGAGATAGATCTACACCCGCTGAAGCAAGCCAATCAGAGTGAAAGCGGATTCACAAGATGGATATGAAGTTCTATCTAAGCGGAGACATACTCTACAAAAGGGATGTTGGAATAGGGCTCTTAAGATGCCTTGATAAAGAGCAAGCCCAGAGATTGATGGATGAAGTCCACGGCAGAATCTGTGGTCCACACATGAGCGGTCATTTGCTGGCCAAGAAGATATTAAGAACAGGGCATTATTGGATCTCTCTCAAAGATGACTTCGATGATCATGTTAGGAGATGCTTTTAATACCAAGTCCATGGAAACGCTATTCACGCTCCTCCAAATGAGCTGCACAACATGAGTTTGCCATGGCCTTTCTCCATGTGGGAAGTAGATGTGATAGGCCCAGTAGAACCAAAAGCTAACAATGAACATCAATTCATCTTCACCATGATCGATTACTTTACCAAGTGTGTTAAAGATGCCTCTTTTCCCAAAGTCACCAAAGAGGTAATCATTGGGTTTATTAGAAATAATGTCGTCTATCGATATGGACAACCGGAGGTGATCGTCTCAGATAATGCCAAGAACCTAAAAAGTCAGATGATAAGAGAACTATGCAGCAAGTTCCACATCAAGCATCTTAATTCCGTCATCTACCGGCCCAAGATTACTGGTGCTGTCGAAGTGGCCAATAAGAACATTAAGAAAATCATGCAAAAAATGTCCGCCAATCACAAAGAATTGCCTGACCTATTGCCTCTAACCCTGTTAGCATACAGGACGTTAATGCGTACTTCTACTGGGGCTACCCCGTACTCATTGGTCTATGGCATGGAAGCAGTACTTCCCATAGAAGTAGAAATGGAGTCTTTGAGAGTGTTGATAAACGCTCAGATGGAGGAAGACCAGTGGTTGCTAGATCGGTACCGCCAACTATCCCTGATAGATGAAAAGAGGGCTATAGCCATTTTCCACGGGCAGTTATATCAGTAAAGGATTGCTCGATCCTATAACAAGAAAGTCCGAATACGGCAATGCAAGGAGAAAGACTTGGTATTGAAGAAAGAGCTGGCCAATCAAGATGAAGCCAAAGGAAAGTTTACCCCAAATTGGGAAGGCCCTTTCATTATCAAGAAAATGTTGACAGAAGGAGCTATTAGATTGCAAGAGATGGACGGGAGCGAATTTCCCTAACTCATCAACTCAGACACAATAAAAAGGTATTATTTCTGAAACACATGGATACCAGCATCCTGGTCCTGCAAATCAAATCAGTTCAGTTTTCACTAAGGACTGAATTTTGAATGACCTGATCTCCCTCAACTTGGGAGTACGTATGCAGCCTTTCCTGGTGCTGTCAAACCAAATAAGAAACTTAAAACCTCATCAAACTAAACCCAAAACCCAAGATAAATACTTCTCAAACCTCTCCCACATAAGAATTGAACTACGAATGACCTGATCTCCCTACACTTGGGAGTACGTAGGCAGCCATTCATGGTGCGGTATGACCTTCAAAGAAAATACAAAAACCAATAAAAACCAGTCCCAAGACACCGAAATATAAATCCTATCAAGCTTTCCTAGTCAATAGGCCCATCTAAGATATTCTCTGACATCTCAATGTTAGTCCATCAAGGAGAAGCTCATGGCACATCAACAACAGCAAGTCATGAAAGAAGTGGTAATCACTCAGCAGTGACAATACATATCCAATATGAAAGTGAATCAAAATATATTTCTCTGATATATAATATTGTTTGATATATACAATGTGTCCTGTACATAAAAAAAATGGCTAATCTAGTATGTGCAAGGAAAAAAAAGCTAGTCTATGGACCAATGGACAAGCGGGACAACAATGCCAACATGGCGTCTCTCTCTGAAGATTGAAGAGTCGTTGCAAGTGCAATACCCTCAGCCTCTATGCGGGCCAAAACATCCATAGCCATCTATATAGTGGCACTATGATCATCAATATAAGCACTCATATCAACAACCAAGCAATGGGTGTAAGATTGGAGATTAGTATTGTCAGTAATATGGAGATCTCGGGAAACTGTGGCCTCATCCATCTCTACAAAAGAAGCATCCCTGGCAATCAAAGTCTCCTTAATCTTGACAAAAGCAGCAAATCGAGAAGATCGAGCCTCATCTCTCTCGTTCAATGCCGTATCTCGAGTGGCTCGAGCCTCGTCTCTATCAGCAAAAGCTATATCTTTGTCGGACAGGGCAGTCAACATCAGCGCCCTAGCCTAATCTCTCTCGAAAGTCATCCTAGCTAATGAATCTGCCTTAGCTGGATATGTCCCGGTAGGAATAATTGGCGGGTCACTAACTAAGGCTGCTGTCAGACCCATGAATAAATCATCCTCCGTAGGAGAATTAGGGTCCTCTATAGGCTCTTCCTCATCCGAATCCACAATTAGAGCTAACTGGATAACCGCAGCTGCTGCTATATCAACCTCTAACCATGCCATATACTTTGGAGAACAATCCAGATGGCTAGTAGAAAAATTAGTCCTCTCCCTATGAGTCCAACACTCATAGATCCTGATCAGGTCATCTGACGATAATAATGAAGCTGATATCCGCTGATCAATAGCCCCCTCAAACTGGTGTAGGCTCTAAAACTGATCGAACTGACCCATGACTGCCAACGGATGATATGTGGTCACCCCTCTGAAACCCGTCAAGGGTAAGTAGTCCATGCCGGATGCATGGGTGATGAATTTATTAGGGGAGACTAGCCCTGAGCATGGAAGAATCGAAAAAGGATGATCAATATCCTATAGAAAAGCTGACATGTCTCTGCATCCGAACACTTCGATAGATGAAAGGAGTAAGACATAGCTATCTCATGAGTGAAGCAGTACCCCTGATGTCTGAAGAAGCCAATCGGTCGAAAATGGGTCATGAGCCATACATACAACAAGACATAGTAACCTCTAAAAAACCCCTTTCGATGGGTACTCCAATAGGTAGCTGACATCAATGTCTCATCCAGTATCATCGGCAGGTTGGTGCTACCACTGTCTAAGGGCACGAACCACGACTATCAACCCAACGTCTAAGTGGTCCAAGTATAGTGGCATGTATAAGTAAGTCGTGACGCATATCAGCAAGACGTTTATCCAAGCTGAATGCCACTCCTCTGCCGAGATAATAAAATGACCAGCGTGTCGATCGTAGCTATCTAGTCTGCCAAAATGATCAATCAAAAAGTTAATAGAGATCACATATCCTAAAATGATCTCATCCATGACTACTCTATGGTGCAGACCAGACATACGCATAAATGGTCTCCTCATGTCGCTAATGGCGGTGCGAGCGCAATGCAAGTCCAATGCCAAACCTGTAAGCCGCTCGTACTCCTCCAAAGTCGGAGTCAGCTCATGCCGCCCGAAGCAAAAAACCTACCGCTTAGGTATCCAATAGAATAGAATGTCGTCTATAAATTAATATGGAACCTGGAAATCCACAAGGGCCAATAAATGCCCCAACATCCGATCCATTATCCCTCTTGCTGGGAAGGGCAGACTATGGTACCACGACCTCAACGACGATGCTACCACGGATGGTGGTAAATGCTCGATGCGGCTGACCATCGATGACGACATCTGTATCACCATATCACAAGACTATCCAAGGATCAAATTTAAACTCATCTATCTAAGTGCATATCCATGATATAATACATGCATAATGACAATGATAAATATGATGCAATAAACATCATCCATATATACAATAAACTATCTACTACAAGCATCATCTCTGTCTGCTAATTAAAAACAAAATAAAAAGTATAAGGATATGGGGCACAACCACCTAAGTACTAATAGTGGCCTATCAAAAGCTATAGCGAGAAATAGGGCACATCCGCCCATTAGCCAAACAGTGGCTTATCAAAAGATATAGTGAGAAAAGCTATCTAAAAAGATCAATAATATCTATACTCAAGCTGTTAACCTACTCCATCTCCTCCGTAGACACGAAGTCTCGGCCATCAGGAATGTCTGGGCGGTACAAGGGAGGATCAGCCCCGGTAAAACTACTAGAAAATGGACCTGTGGAAGGGCTCGTTTCAGAGTCAAAAGGATCAAAAAAAGATGCCTCTGATGGATATCGGCCAAGATGCCTGAAAAATAAATGAGTTCTCTGACAGGGTAAAGCCATCTACGCCCTCCATAGGGATGTTTGTGAGTGACTGAACTAGTGGCCAATGGTGCCAAGAAGGAGGAACAAAGGGAATGCGAATTTGCCCCGTGATGCTCCTGATAGCACGCTATCCTAAATAGAGCTCCCAACCCTCTATCACTAAGAAAAGTCATCGCATGATGCAATCTCTAACCCTCTGATCATCAGGCAGAGGCTCAAGCAAAGCCCTACTCTGGGCATCTATGCTCAAGGGACTAGAATGAACAGTCCGCCCCTTGATGGCCGTCGTAGGAACTCCTAAAAGGGACCGAATGACAGTGGGTGTAATATCAGCCACAACAGGCACTGGCTAACCCTCAAACTCTATCTCGGTGATAAACCTTCAATTTATAGGCGTCATCATCACCTAATAATCCAGCAAGTGGAGAGACTGAGTCTGGTGGAACCAGCGCTTAGACAAAGCCCTCATATAACCTCAGGGGTAACATCGGGGAAGAATAGAAAAGAACACCTAAAACCCTCAGGTGTCGACAATGACCCTATAATCCAGGTGCAGAGTGTCATAAAGAGAATGCACATTAAACCAGTTCCCCTGGGCTGCGCAAAGATGGGAACCTGCATAAAAAAGATCACCCATATTAAACCTATGCCCCTATAATGGCAAAAAAAGAAAGAGAATCTAGAAAGAAGAAAAACTTCAGGCACCTCATTGGCGTGAAGGAATGTCGATGGATGGCACCTCAAATCTCCCAGCAGATCCTGAAGTGGAACTACAATGTCTGGAAGCTCCGTACGTGGAGCCTAAGCTGGGGCAGGATCGACAAATGGAGCCTTCTCATCATCTATGTCAACCGACGGCTCAGCTTGGATCAGACGAATCACTGACTCAGCCAATCTAGGAGGCGGCCAGGTCGGCCGTGGCTGAGGGACATCGGAGACTCTCCTCCATCTAACTCTTGAAATGACCCTGCTAGCACTCTCGGGTCTATATCGGTCCATAACCTGGACAAAGTCTCCAAATCACTTTAGAAAGGGTGAGCTAAGCCTAAACCATGTGGCTTATTAATTTAAATCAGTATTTTATGTATTTTTAAATCCTAAAACATGCATGGGTCAATCAAAATCCCCAGTAAAGTCAAAACTGCTTGTTTATTAAATGCTCAGGTTTTTAATTTTTTTTTGCCATAGTCTCCATTGTAAAATGGACTATCCGTATGCACACAGGCATAACTAGGTGGCCATTCAGTAGCACACCTTCTTAAAAATAAAAAATAATTCATATTTATAAAAAAGTCAAAAATAAACTTCACATGGTAGCCAAATTACCATGGACAGTTTTTAGTTGAAAATCTAGGCTCACTAGGCCTCAAAAAGGATGAGTAAACTGATCAAATAGGGCAAAAATTGACTGTCTCAGAATTCAATTTTTCTTAAATCAAAACATACAGCACAGTAAAATATGCATATTTATGAAGTCAAAATTTTTTATCAAGTCATATAAGCATACATTTTTGATACATTGCGTTCAAAAGCAACCTACGTGGTTTATAGCATTCTAACGGTCAGAACTGACAAAGATAGAATGTAAACGTTACCTGAGATGTGCAGAACGCGTGGTCCCTAACAGAATCTTAAAAAAGCTGTCCAAACTCCGTAGATCTGGAAAAGAAAATTGAATTTCTATTGAAACTCAAAACTGAAAATGAGATTATGAGGCTGCTGCTGCCCATTATAAATCCGCAAGAGGGAGCGGTCCCACCCGTGACAGTCACACCTCTACCTGCTTCTCCCTAGGGTGGGCCCCACCCCCTCCGACTCAGTCTAGTTTGAGTTGAAACGGAGTTTACAAGAGCTGAAAAGTCAAATCTGAGAAAAAACTGCTATGCGATTGAGCGGATTGGCCTGAAATCCCGCGTTTAAGCAGCGGATTCCTGACAGAAAGAGGAACTTCATCTGACATTGGTTGTCATCCCGAAGCGATATCCTGGTACCAATGGTGAAAACTGCTAAAAACTCCCAAAAATTGCCACTATTAGGGCATCGGGAAGGTCCGACAGTATAAGAGGCCAATTATAACTGTATCGAGGAATCTAAGTTGATTTGTAGTTATGATTCATTGGAAAGAGTACCCCCACGTACAAATTGCCTGACATCTCAGCCGTTGGCTCAACCCACACGAAGCATCGGGTACAGACCGGTGACATCTCAACTGTTAGCTCAACCCCAGCGAAGCATCGGGTACAGTCCGGTGATATATCAGCCGTTGGCTCAACCCCAGCGAAGCTTCGGGTACAGACCGATGACATATCAGCCGTTGGCTTAACCCCATCAAAGCATCAGGTACAGATCGACATCTCAGTCGTTGGATCAACCCCAGGAAAGCATCGGGTACAGACAGGTGACATATCAGCCGTTGGCTCGACCCTAGCGAAGCATTAGGTACAAACCAGTGACATCTCAGCCGTTGGCTCAACCCTAGCGAAGCGTCGGGTACCAACCGGTGACATCTCAGCTGTTGGCTCAACCCCAGCGAAGCGTCAGAAATAGTCCGGTAACATTCAGCTGTTGAAGGCTACTTCAGCAAAGGTCAGACTGCCTTACACTATCAGTCGTTGGCTCAACCCCAGCGAAGCATCAGGTACAGGCTGGTGACATCTCAGCCATTGGCCAACCCCAACAAAGCATCGGGTATAGACCGGTGACATCTTAGCTGTTGGCTCAACCCTAGCTACCGACCGGTGACATCTCAGCCGTGGGCTCAACCCCAGCGAAGCGTCAGAAACGGTCCGATAATATTCAGTCATTGAAGGCTACTTCAGCGAAGGTCAGATCGCCTGACACTATCAGTCATTGGCGACAACTCCAGCAAAGCATCAGGAATGATCCGGTGTTGAAAATAGTATATCAATCTATCCCCACAAAGGACAGATGATGGAATCTGTTATACAAATCCCTAGAGGGGGTATCGGGAAGGATTGGATAGTAATTGAGATTTTGTAGAATGTCATTCGAGTAGGCGTTAAGAGAATTCTCTTAGGCTATCATGAATGACGTCATCCCCAGCAGAAAGTGACGAGAACAGTCTGAGATAGTCTATCAGTAATATCAACCAGCTATAACCATACTCCCTCGGAGGTATCTAACATCCATAACATATTATGTTATGCATTGTATTACCCTTGCATTTGCATTTCTAGTGTCTAGCAATCTTTATCGTGTTCATTCCACTTCATTGCATGAATATTATAAAGAGGGGCATCTTTAGACACTCAAAATTTTCTTCAGTCCTGTTGTAGACACTCGAAATTTGGCATTCCTGTTACTAACCCTGTAGGAGGGCAAAATTGTCTTTTGAACTCAACCCCGGTCTCAATATCGGGATGTCAACTCAACCCCAGTCTCAATACCGAGATGTCAAATCAACCCCGATCTCAATATCGGGATGTCAACTCAACCCCGGTCTCAATACTGGGATGTCAAATCAACCCCGGTCTCAATACTAGAATGTCAACTCAACCCCGGTCTCAATATTGGGACGTCAAATCAACCCCAGTCTCAATACTGGGATGTCACATCAACCCCAGCCTCAATATCGGAAAGTTAACTTAACCCCGGTCTCAATACCGGGACGTCAAATCAACTCCGGTCTCAATACTGGGACGTCAAATCAACCCCGGTCTCAATACCGGGATGTCAACTCAGCCACAATCACATCCCAGGAAGTACAGGTCAGCCCCGGTCTCAACCCGGAAGGTACAGGTCAGCCCCGGTCACATCCTGGGAGGTACAGGTTAGCCCGGGTCACATCCTGAGAGGTACAGGTCAGCTCTGATCTCAATCCAAGAGGTTCAGGTCAGCCCCAGTCACATCCCAGGAGGTACATGTCATCCCCAGTCACATCACTAGAGGTACAGGTCAGCCCCAGTCACAACCAAGGAGGTCAGGTTAGCCCCGGTCACAACCCGGGAGGCCAACTCAACTTTATAGACAACCCTGAAGCCTCACAACATCTCTAGAGACATACCTGGAAGAACTAAGTCAGCCTCAGAGATAACCCTGAGGACAAACAGAATCGGTTGGGATCCAAACTTTGGAGACAACCCTAGGAAATCAGCTGAAGATCATACCATCACTGAAAGTAAACACGGGAGGGGAAAAATGGTTATTTTACAAACTTAAAGCCGATTCGGTCAAACTCAAGCCGAATTGATGCCACTAAGGCTAGAATAAACCATAATATTGATCTTGAGAAGAAACAGCGCAAGATAGCTCAACGGATAAACAGCGAGGAAATGAAGACCTGGTTACGAACCCGTCTTCTTGAACTCGAAAAAGGTTTAATCCCATATTGTTGCAACACTCTTGGAGAGGGCTTTCAGGAAAGGTACAACACGCCTCCAACGGAAGCTCTGATCAAAAGTTAGAAAGTTTTGAATCTGACCTCGCATTAGTCAGAGTGCACGTACTTCGATGAAACGGAGGCCCACCACCGATGGCCTGCCGCGTGCCGCCACAAGTAGGCCCCCGGCTATCGCGAGTAGACCTGCTTCCACATGGTCTATAAATAAAGGTGCACCCCCAGTCCAAAATTAATTCAAAAATGCTCTGAACCTCTGCCCATTTCATTTCTCAGCCCCACTCTTATACTCCAAACGCAAATTTTATCACTCTACCACGTATGTATACTCATATACTACCACATATCAAAAATTAACCGATACAAATGAACGTTTGAAGCCTACTATTTGGCAAAAAGCCCGTGTAGCAGTCCATTGTGAATATTTTTATAATCAGAAAGTTCCTACTACTTCATTGCACATTCATACACTTGCACATTAAGTTTCTCTTTCTTATTTTACCTGGAACTCAGTTCCATGGCCGTTTTTGCTTATGTTTTCGTACATTTTAGTACTTAAACACATTTTCTGGCATTTCCACCGCCCGAATCGTCGATCCGCTGCTTTTAACAGCTTATATATATATATATATATATATATATATATATCTTTGTATAAAGCAATTTCGTCGGACTGGGTTATTTTCCCAGTCCCGGTTTGGCTTTTTATTGTATATATTTAACTATACATATATTAACTTTTCAAATCTGTCAAGCCCGGTTGTCAAATCTGTGGTAGCTACTGCTTTTATATGTATAACTATATATATACATATATATAAATTTTTCTGACTTCGTTTGGCCTGGATTTATACTTCGTGGCCTTTTTATTGCTTTAATGTATATATATATATATATATTAACTATATATATTAACATTTGCATTCGTGTTTGGTCTGGATCATTATGTGGCCTTTTTACTGCTTTTATATATATATATATATATAGATATATACTTACATTTATATCCGGGCAAAGGATAAAATGTCAGTCGCCATTTACAGCTTTTCTATGTATATATTTACATTATGTCCATCCTGGATTACTCCGTGGCTTTTTACAGCTTTTATAAATATATATATATATTTCCATTTCAGTCTGGGAAAAGGATAAAATGTTCGTCGTCCTTTACAGCTTTTCTATATATATATTTACATTATGTCCAGCCTGTATTACTTTGTGGTTTTTTACAGCTTTTATATATATATATATATATATATATATATATTTCTATTTCAGTCTGGGCATAGGAGTGAAAATCCATCGCCCTTTAAACCTTTTATATATATATTTCCATTCTGTCATGCCTGGATTACTTCGTGTCTTTTTCCAGCTTTTATAAATATATATATATATATATATATATTTATATTCCAATTCGGGCATTGGAGTGAAAACCCATCGCCCTTTATAGCTTTCGTATATATATAACTATATATATAATATATATATATATATATATATATATATATATATCTTTTATTCATTGTGATTAAATTGCTTCTGTAAATATTCATTTGATACGAATCGGCGCTGACATCTATTTGGCCCAACTAGATTTCTTTAAATCTCGCTAATTCTATCTGTCAATTGGTTCAAAATAGGTTCAGACAGAACTGGAAAGCTAGAATGGCTGAGATTTACTTAAATCTAGCAGATTTTCTAGTTTATTTCATTTGAAAGAAACCTCGCGGCACTTAGATCTCTATCTAGTGGGAACGAGACGCTTCAGCTATGCGCATGCCAGGATTTACTGATGAATCCTTGGTTCATGCGACATCTGGATTTAAATACACATTTTCTATGCATATTTGAGCTGTGTAGGTTTTATTGGTTTCCTCTGTGAACCTAGGAATCATGGGGTTCATGATCAAAACTGATCAGAATCTGATTTCCACGATGGACAAACTCCACATTATAAATGTACCCTGGCAGTTTTTTTGTAAAACGTACATCCGAAAGACCTTAAAACGGTTATCTGGGTTTAAGGTCTCAACATAGTTAAAATATGATTTGTCGTGCCAGAGTCACTCCGATGGCTGCCTTGCCCATGAGGAGACCGACACTTGTATATATTTTATGGTCGAGGATGCTTCGCTGCCCGACAATCACCATTCAGATTGAGCCCAAAGGCTAAAAAGATAAAAAATGGAAGTATCAACATGCTTCAATTTCTATATTAGCGTAAGGGTTTGAAAATCTACCTTTCAAAATATCATTTTAATATCTTGTCTAATAAAAGAGACTTTTGCAAATCAAATCAAACCCTTCGTATATAGGTTCAACGAAGCACGTCCATACTTTTAAATCAATCAAGCGTAGGCCCAATTTCTTCCAACATTCCACACACATTGCAAATAAAAAAGGAAAATATTGAAAAAATGCGGTACCGTGTTTTCACGGGAGTTATGGGATGCCTAACACCTTCCCCACACTTAACCAAGCCCTCGAACTAAGAACTTCAGTTTTAAAGATTTAGTTTCAAAAGTGTCCAGCAATTGGGCCTTCTTTTAAACAAAACTCGGTTGAGTTAGTACAACCATTTTTTAAATCTACCAACTGGCGACTCTGTAAAACATTCAAATCGTAGACATGATACATGTTTGCCTTTTCCTAAAAAACCCCTTCAAAACCTTTTTCACAAAAAGATAAAATGAGGGTAGAAACAAACTTAGGAAAAGAGAGAAAGATCTGGGTTCGACACCCGACCCGCGCATTTTTTTCTTCCCGTCGTCGACAGGGTCTATGACCAAAATGGCTTCTTTTGGTCTTCGCAGGTAAACCATTAGCTGTTTTGCGTAATTTGCACTCAAAAATACTGCAATGGATTTTTGTAACCCTTTTTTTAGCTTTATTGAAGTTGTTGACATTGACTTGTCAAAATGATAATTTTGCCCTTCCGGGGGTTGTCTCTAGGGTTGACGGGGCTTTCGGCTGTCTCTCGTTGCTGTTTTTGAGGTTTGATCACAGGCGATTCTATTTTTCCTCATTGTTGTCTCCGAGGTTTGATTTGATGCTTCAGGATTGTCTCCGAGGATTGATTTGATGCTTTGGAGTTGTCTCCGAGGGTTGGATGATTTTTCGGTTTTGTCGCCGGGGGTCTGGTTTGATGATTTCATGGTGCTGTCGCCGAGGGTCTGGTTTGATGATTTCCTTGTGCTTTTGTCGGGGTGTGAAAATACACTTTTTCCCTCCTATAAGGTTAGTAACAGGAATGCAAAATTTTGAGTGTCTACAGATGCCCCTCTTTATCATGTTTATGCCATGTAATGGAATGAACATGATAAAGATTACTAGACACTTAAAATATAACAAGAATAAATGATGTCATATAGTGCAACATGCTATGACGTTTATGGATGCTGAATGTTTTTGTTTGGAGTTACTTCCAACAGTATTCTATCTGTAAGAACCGTGAATTTCATGAATAATTTTTTTGTATTTGATATAATAAGAAAATGAATACTTATTGGAACATAATGTTTACGAGTTATGAGAAAAGTAATTCGATAATATTAAATTGAATTTATGATATTGAGGAAATATAGAAAATTTTGACGAACTCGTAGAATGCCTTGTGTGGCATGAGAATGGAAATAATAATTAAAGACGGAAATCAATAAGTGAAAGATTAATTAATATTACATTGTTAATTAATTTATGTTATTAGTGATAGCCTATTAATGAGTAATTATTAATAATATGTTATTGTGAGTAACAAAACTTTTACGAGTAAGTAATTGATGAATATGATAAGAGTTATATTTAATTGATTATTTGTTGAGTGCAATACATGTGATAGTTAATCATACAATAATGTTATTAAGTGTTATTATGAATAATAATCAGTTATAAAGTAAATGAATTATTTAGTGAATAATTAATTTTTATTAATTGTTAATTGTTATTATGAGAAATATAATAATAATCTGTGGATTTAGTATTTTTGCAAGTAATGATTTAATACTAAAAAAATGGTTTATAAATATAATAGGATTTATATTGCTGAGGAATTGTGACACCCCCAAATCCGGGTACTTCGTTTTCACATGATTTGGTGTTCACTTTCTAATTAAAACATACATCTACCTAGTAATAAAGAATTTCAAACTAATTACAACCTTCATAAAACCTTAATAAAAATCTCCCTCTAGAAAGAATGACAACTTGTTCAATAAAATCTCAGGGTTATCTAAACCTTAACATCATTCAGATAACGTAAATGCGGAAACATAAACATAACCAACTAAGTCTTATTACAAAAGCAACTTGACATAACAAGCCTTCATTTATTCATCTTTCCATTTCCTTTACTTGTTGATGGTATGTTAACATTCTTGGTCTCAACTGCAAGTGGTGGTAAAGCAGGCAAGAGTGAGCAAACAAAAGCTCACTTGAAAATACAACAGTGATATAACATAAGTGAATCTTTTCAAAAGAGTTTGAATAACTTTACTTTCATCAATATAAAGAATTGAATTATAATTCTTTCATCAATATATAGAATTCGAATATGGAATCATCTGAGGGTCATAAGACCTTGAACCATTGTCCTAGGTTATAAATATTTCTATTTAAACCTTTAACAGTCAATAAGACTATAGACATTAACTCGTACTCAGGGGGATCAACCCTTTGTACCATGAATTGTGCACAACCATCTTAACGCTTTCGCATAAAATATCCCCTAATTAATAGGGTTGTTCCTTCTCAGAAATTGAATACAAGTCCGCACCAAAGAAAGTTTGGTTTGGATATATAAGGGAACTTTAGAGTTCAACTATCAACTAGGAGTAGTTGAATTGACTTTTTGTTCTTTACAGTTCAATAATATAAGAATCATGAACCAATTGCAAAATATGACAATAAACTTCATAATAGATAGGCATGCTTTTTGAAACAACTTAAAGCATTCGATAGACTAAGTAGATCTTACTTGAACAACTAAGTCAAGATCATATTACTAAAATAACGCTTTAATACTTACGCTTTATGAGTGTGGTATAACTTGTACCACATATAACAAGTGAAGGAACGTGAATGAACTTTCATGATTTCTTGAGCAAGGGTTAGGAAACTTGCACAATGAAAATATACAATGAATAGGCTTGTATAGCATTCAAGAGTAGCTTAAAGAACTTCCACAATATAAATAACAAGTTTAGAAACTTGCTTAACATAAAAGAATAAGGGTAAGAGAACTTGCCTTAAGCGCAAGCTACACTTTAACAATTATAACCACTTCACAAACACCCTACACATTTATATTACATTCAAACCATCTATTAGTATCCAACTACAATATTTAAACCATCGAACTTCATATCTAAGTCCAACTCACAATATAATTTATCACATTGGTTGCTAATTAGTCAAGTACGTGAGTCTATACTCACGGCATACATTCATAAGCCTATAACTCAATGAATCGTGTTGTGTACGTTGTGAAAGAAACACACACACACACACATGTAACACATTCATAATATATTTCAATCTAACTTAAACACATCAAAAATATGTTATCTTATTACAGCTTCCACTTTCCAAGTCTTAGAAACAAGTTAGCTTAACAAACGGGGCATAAAAACTCAAAAACAAAACTCAAAATTTTTTGGGCAGCAACATCACCAGCTGGGGCGGGTCCCCATAGGGCAATACATCCGCTGGGGCGGGTGCTCCCCCTGCTGCACCACTTGGTTCGCGAACTGGTGGAGAATTAAGCCAATTTGGCTCATTCCTTCACACTGAATTCGATTTTTTTCCAACATGATAAACATAAAACTTGATTATAACAATATTTTAAACTTATTAATATGCTCATAACATATATAATCTATAAAACACATAATCCAAAACAAGATTTCATGATTTTCAAAGAAAACAAAATTTTAATAGTTCTTAACGAAAATTGCTACTACGAATTCGTTTTTCATCCAATTCAAGTGATTCCAATTGTAATCACTCATATTCTTAATATATTAACTTAATACATGATCAATTTTAACAATGACTCAAAATCAACATCAATTTGATAGTTTTAAAAGCCATTTTTCAGAAATAACTTCACCGAAAATCACTATGAACACACTTCCTATTGTTTATCAAAAATTCATTGATTGAATTGCTAGAACAACCATATAACTCATATATAATCATGTTGTATCACATATTACACATAATTCATGCTCACATCAAGAATTTAAAGAAATTTTCAACATAAATTCATAATCTAACACTATGAACATGAATTTCATAGTATTCATCATATACTTATGAATTGAAATTCTTAAACAACTTTGAAACCCTCATGTAAACATATATATATATATATATATATGTATATATATACATACATATCTCATTCACATATCAAAATAAATAACTTTCACAAAGAGACTTTCACATAGAGTTCTAAAACCATGAAAACATAAAAGAATATGCTTTGAAAACTTGTTTTTACAACAATTGTATTTTGAAAACCCTTTCATGGCATACAATTACATATGAAAACATATGAACACCATATATACATATAATTTCATGATTGTAAAAACCTAATTTGATAAAAAAGAATTACAACACACAAGAATTGAGTACAAGGGTTAGGGTATAACCTTACTAGTTTTACTTAAAGAGAAGAGATGATGAAGATGATGATCCTCTTATGCCTTCTCAAGCCTTTCTTCCTCTTTTCTCTTCTTCTTCTCTAACAATTCTCTCTAACCCTCTTCTTCTTTCTTTCTTTGTTTTGTAAAACTAATGTAACTTTTAACTTAACATATATTATACGATATACAATATACATATATAATAGATATGTAACTTATATATAATAAATATAATACTTATAACCATATTAATTCTTATTAATAACATAGGTTACAAAATTTGAAAAGTCCAAGGCCATGTTTGGCAACCTCTTAGAAAAATAGATTTTTAGTGCTAAGGCCTTGTTTGAGTAAAATAAGATTAAACAAGTACAAGGGCATTGTTTGGTAAAACACTTTAAAATCCTTTTCTAGTCTTTTAATAACTCTTTAAATCCATAGATTAAATATTACACTTATTTAATTAAATTACAACACTCTAATTCAATTAAATAAACTAACATTCACATAATATCAAATTGTCACACAATTGAATTTCCTTTATTAAACATAGTTCATCTAACAAATTATTATCACTTAGCACATAACATTAACCCTAATTAAATTATTCCCCATTAAATTAAATTGACGCTACACCATTGCTAACATATCAATTTAATTAATCATATAGCACTTAATTAAATTGTCCACAACAATCGCACAATTTATTTATTTATCTTCACAAATAAATTCTATAAAATATTTATTTAATTCAATAAATATTTATAATTAACATATAAAATTCTCAATCGTTACAGGAATGTGACTATTTATCGTATAATAATAATCGATAAGGGTATGTAATGAAGGAATTACTACGTGAACAATTAATCGATATTAATTGTTATTTACTTTCTATTATGAGAAAATAGAATATTAATGATGATTACTTGATAATGTGTTGATTATTATTATTGCGAATAATATACTGATAATAAGCAACTTATTTATAAATATAATAAGATTTATATTTATTTAATGTGATAATTAATCATATAAATGTTAATTAATTACTATGGAAATTAATAACTTGATTAATTTATGAGGAAGGAATTGATTAATATTTTATTAATTAATTAATTTCCTTTATAAAACAAATAAGTAAGTCATTAATATAATGAGATTATATTAATTGCTATGTGCATGTATGCGAAATTAAATATATGGGATACAACTATATTATATAGTGTAGTGCGACATATAGAAACCACATATTAAGAATTATTAAAGTATATTATATGATGCAATGTGATTATACATATTGAAACCATATGTTGTGATTAAATAAATTATATGAGTTACATAATAAAGCTTATGTGACAACATGTGGTATGTGGCTAAATTAAAAGATGTACTTCATATAATATTATCATAAATAAACAAATGTTATGTGATGAATATTTCAATAGATTACTATAATTGGAAATAATAAGAGTTGTAATAAATGTTATGTGACAACATGTATATATGGATACATTAAAGGTGTACTTATGGATTATCAAATTGAACTAAGTGTGTATTTAATAATATGGTTTATGGTAATGTGGAAAGATAATACCCAATTAGATTATATTCGGTATTATAACTGTACATAGATTATATGTGTGTGGACTACAGTTACCATTATATAAATTACATAGTAGTATTATTGGAATTATATTGTACCTTTAATTGTAATCTAATTATATGGTATGTATATATATGATTGCCTAAATATACAATACATATGTGTATAAGCTAAGTGTTGGGTACACTATGAGAATGCTGAGTTTGCATTGCTTGTCCCTTAATAATAGTCTCATTCATGTGAATACATCATGAAGCTAAAGCCTATATTCCTTAAACTCAGTAAAACTCCATAGCTTCCTAGCAATCATGCAATAGGGAGTGGTTTTGATGATGAGATTCAACTACCATTCACCAACTCCCTCTTATCTAGCATGCAATTCATTCATCCGTTAGTTTAATTTAAAGGTTAAAATCATTGACTGTGTATCCATTCTTTTATAAATGAACTCTCTCCTTCAGAAATTCAGTTGCTGAGAGTTTGCTTAACTGATAAATTGAGAGCATATATACATTAGTGTAGTAGCATTGTGAGTAAAATTAGCAGCCAGTCCAATTACTAATAGCAAAGGTATAATCCATGTTCCATGTTCATCATTCTTGTTCTTCATTCTCCGTTTTCTGTTTCTGCAAAATTTTTGAGATTTCTTAATTATTGGTTATGGATGCTATGCATGCTAATTGAAGTATAGAAAGCTTGCTTAGTAGTTACATGGACTTATATACATGTTGGGATTAGAATGTAGTTGTTCTCCATTATCATTTTCATTTTTCTGTCAAAACTTAAATTCTTGATGTTGTAAAATTGGATGACAATTGGAGGTTAGAATGCTTGATTGAATGTTATGCAGTCTTATAATATGATAAGGAAGCAATGTGGTATGTTTAGGACTGATTTCGTGAAGTATTTTGGGAATTGGCCTGGATGTCTGCCGATGCAGATTATTCTTGAATCGAACCAGACGCGGCGCAGCTGCTCCGGCATTACACTGCGGCGCAGCGCAGCTGCGCAGGGTCCCTGATCCAGTTTCTGCAATCTGCTTAATAATCTGTCAAGTGTTTGTTATTGTTGTAACCTAATTAAGCATATAAGCATGATGAATACATACATATGAATATACTAAGGCGATGTAAACATGTTTTAAACCAAGATGGTATACATTTTGACAACAGGACTGGTGTTCTTCAAAGTAAGTTAGAAGTTTTAAAAAGAGATTTTGATACATAAGTACCATGACTATGTTTTGACCTTTGAGACATGATAGCACGACTTGGAAGGGCATAAAAAGCATGTCAACTTGTGTGTATATGCTTCATAACGTGATATGGACATACGAACCCCCACTATTGAATATTTTAACAAAAATGCAAGTTTTGAAGGAGGAAATTGACATGTAAATATCATGTACACATTCTGATTTTGCGAGCATGTTTAGATGACTTAGAAATGCATGAATAACCCGTTAACTTATGTTTATACGATTCGTAAGGAAGCATGAACATGTTGGACTTATTAATAATCTTTACTAATGAAAATACGAACTTTGAACGTGAACGTTAACATGACCTTGAGAGTTGGATTCTGAAAATTATAGACATGATAGATAGCACTCGTAGACCCACTCATGTATCATACATGTATATATATACCATGCTAGATGCCATGATATCAAGTTAAGCATAATTGAAGCATGTTTTTGAACTAATAACAATGATAGTTACAAGTATGCGATATAAATATTCATGAGTATGCTTAATACAAGTTATATACTTACCTTATGTGTTTAAAAGGCGAGCATGTTAGACTTTGTGACTTTATAACCTTGAATGACCGTAAGTTGTCGAAAGGGTTAACTTAGAAGCTATATCGCATATGTTTGGAACGAAGGAAGGTTATACAAACATAAAAGTATTCTTTAACGTATATATGCTATTATATGTTGTTAGTTGAAAACGATTTTGACGGTTAACTTATAGAAATGCCATAACTTGCTAAAATAAAATGTATTTAGTATTGATTGTGGTTTTAGGTGATATTAATAAATATTAGAGTATGTTGCTAGTTGTTGCAATCTTATATGATATGAGAAGGTGTTTTAAACTCAAAACGAGGAACGTTAAGGGTAAAAGTATATTAGTTGAGACTTGTGAATTAAATATGATACTATATAACTATGTAGCTAGGCTAAGACTTAGCTTGTGTGTTGATTGTATATCCAAGATAAGATATAATGTTATACTATATGACTAATGAATATCCTATGCATATAAATATATTACGATAGGGATTCGAAAGTGTCGATTTATTTAACGAGGATAAACTACGCATAAGGCAAGTTTCCTTTCTTACACTCATTTGTAGTGCAAGTATCTGAACCCTACTTTTATTGTGTTGCAAGTATCCTATCCTTGTGGTTACTTATTTAAGGAACATCGTAAGCAAGTTCCCTAACTTATACTCTTTCATTGTGCAAGTTTCCTTAAAACCGTTCTTGTATATTAATTGCAAGTATCTGACTACTCTTTTATTGAGCAAGTATTTGATTCATGCTCTTTATTGAACACATATTCGAGCTTGTACTAACTTTGGTCGTACGAGTAAATAGGTGCTAGAATAATTCTTGCCTTACACACTTATATTTCATAGTTTGATTTAAATTACGATTATATTCTTCGAATTATTGTTGCGAGTATTGAACTCATAAATTGTTCTTATATACATTGTTGAAATTGTCTACGCCATTTAATACGGCTAGACCAATATCATGAATTAGAAAGCGATCCACACCAATTGCCTTGGTGCGGACTCTTATAAATTGACTGAGTTGAATAACCCTTGTAAAAAGGGGAACTATATAGTCGGGGTGCCGACAGTGGTGTGGTAGGTTATGCATAACTCCAGGTATGATAGGCTGATCCCCTAATTGTACTTGGTTGGGTTACCAAAAATATTTTTGGTGATTCTAGTAGAAGTTCGTGGTTCTTAGCGACCACTCAGTATCCAGTATTTATTTACCTGAAACTTTGAATTCTTTGGATTCTTTTATAAATCCTTGGTCCACAGCGACACTTAGTGATATCTATTCATTCACTTGAAATTGTTGAAAATTTTGAATCCTTTAATAACTTCTCAATCCGTAGTAGTCCTTATTCAACTTCACAGAATAGATTTGGAAGTCATTGCTATTTATTTTGTTCAAAACATTCTTATTTGAAATCTTGAGTGATTAATTACTATTTTACCCTTGAGATTTATAACTGTATATATTCCTATTCACATTTATTGGCATATTACTTGCTGAGCAAATTTGTTGCTCACTCTTGCTTCCATAAACATTTCAAGTTAGGGCAGGGCAAGGTGGAACCCCAGGACATGACAAGTGTGAAGGCAAGGCTATGGAGTAGCTGTGCTTTTCTATATTAGGATGTTTTTGTTATGTTGTATTAAGACATATTTAAATGTTATGTATTAAGAAATGTTTGTTTTAAGTTATGAAGTGTATTAGTAATAGTTTCGAGACTTGGGACGAGAATATTTATGTTATATCAATGTAAATTATTCTGTTATTCCATTGTTTGAGATTTTAGTTGTTATTAGAATTAGTACGTGATGAATCGAATTCGAGATCAGTGACGGTTTGAATTTGGGGGCGTCACACTATCACTAACTGCTCCCTCTATTTCTGCTAGGGATGAAGTTGTCAATGATGGTCTTCACTGAACTGTCATGATGTCTAGTCGAACGGTAGTTTACCCAGGTTTTCCTCACCGAACTTTCTCGATGCCTACTCGGACGGTAGTTACAGAGCTTTCATCACCGAACATTCTCAATGCCTACCCGAACGGTAGTTTATAGAGCTTTCATCATCGAACCTTCTCGATGCTACGTGGGGTTGAAGCTAATGGTTTAAAATATCCATCATTACTACTGAGACTGATTAGACGGAATGTTTTAGAGATGTTTTCAAGATCTCTGTGGGGAAGATTTCTATGGCTAATACCATCGAACTTTTTTGAATTCAACGTCGGGGTTGCCACAAACATTCTTTGTCTTCAGATATGCTTTTTACCTTTACCTCCGCTGAGGATATTCCTCTTCTTATGAGTGACCTCACTGGGGATATTTGATGACTATCTTGATGATAGTTTCCACCTGTTTACATTATCGGATCCTTCCCGATGCTACATTGGGGTTGTTACCAACGATTTGTATTTCTATCAAGTTGATGCCGATATTGCCGTCGGGGATAGAGTTTATAATGATAACATCTTCTTAATGTCTACTCGAATGGTAGCTTACAGGGTTTGACCATCACCAAACCTTCTTGATGCCTACTTGAACGGTAGTTTACAACGGTCGACTAGACTGCTTTAATTTGATACCTACTCGAATGGTAGTTTATAGGGTTTGACCATCACCACAGCTCCTCGATGCCTACTCGAACGGTAGTTTACAATGGTCGACTGAACTGATTTGATTTGATTTGATACCTACTCAAATGGTAGTATGCAGGGTTTGACCATCATCGAATCTCCTCGATGCCTACACAAATGGTAGTTTGCAATGGTTGACTTAAGTGATTTGATTTGATACCTACACGAACGGTAGTTTGTAGTGTTTGACCATCATCAAAGTTCCTCGATGCCTACTCGAATGGTAATTTGTAATGGTCGGCTGAACTGTTTTGATTTGATACCTACTCGAATGGTAGTTTGCAGGGTTTGACCATCACCGAAGCTTCCTGATGCCTACTCGAACGGTAGTTTGTAACGGTCGACTGAACTGATTTGATTTGATACCTACTCGAATGGTAGTTTACAGGGTTTGACCATCACTGAAGCTCCTCGATGCCTACTCGAACGATAGTTTGCAACTGTCGATTAAACTGATTTGATTTTTTACCTACTTGAATGGCAGTTTGCAGGGTTTAGACATCATCAAAGCTCCTCGATGCCTACTCGAACGATGGTTTGCAAGGGTCAGCTGAACTTATTTGATTTAGCTGGAAATCTTGTGTATAACAACTTCCATCATCGGTCCTTTCCCGATGCTACGTCAGGGTTGTCGCCAACGCATTGCAACCTTAGATACTCTGATCTTCATCTACTTAACTCTCAATGACTTACACTATCGGACCATTCCTGATGTTACACTTGGGTTGTTACCAACGGCTCGTATTGTCAGGTACTCCGAATTTTCCATCGAAGCAGTTTTCGATAGTTTTCATCACCGAACCCTTCCCCGATGCTATGCTGGAGCTGTTAACAACGGTTTGAATAACCAGATAATTCTTAGATGCTACGTTAGATCTGTTGCCAACGTTTTATAGAAAATTTCAGACTTCAAAGTTTGACGCCCTGTTTCAGAAATTTAGGCCATATTCGCTCAATTGCGTAGAACCTTTATTCCTAATTTGACTTTTCATCTTCCAGAAGACCTGCCAAACCTCAAATCGGACAGAACCATAGAGGGTGGGACCCACCCTGCACTTACACAGGTAGACCTATGGATTTTGTAGGTATACTCACAGAAGGCCGCATGTGGTTTTATACCCTCAGACCCTTCAAAAGTCTTTTTCAGTTTGAACTTCCAAAAGAAATTCGGCCCTTCCAGCTCAGATCTACTCATTTCGGGTTGCTTTGTTCGAAATCCGTCACCGCACAAACTGTTAGGTTTGTAAGAAATCATGGCGCAATCAAATTGCAAAAATAAGCGAAAGCATGGTAAAATCATAGTTTAAAATTTTTTACAAACCAATTACTGGATCACTATTTATGGAAATTACTAATGTAAAACGATAAATAAGAAGTTATGGAATCATAACCTTGTATAACTAAGCTTCCGCATGTACGAGTTTAACTCCTTGTTCTTCATGATCTTCTTGAATCTCCGAGATTGATTCCTTCCTTTGATCAACGTTACCCACCCAAGTGTTTGGCCTCTGGAGGTGATCCACCAAGGAAGAGAAGTTGTTCAAGAAGGAGGGTGGTTGTGTGACGCCCCCAAATTCCAGGACCGCCACTTGGTCTCTCGAATTCGGTTCATCACGTGCTCATGGTAATACATCACAATAATAATAATTAAATATCATACGATCACAGCGGAAAATCTATTTTAAAATAATTTACAATGATTTATTATAATTATTCCCCCAAGTCTCGCAACCTACAGTACTTAATAGATTACATAATAATATCAGTTAACGACTTATTACATAATCTAACTTAAGCATAAACATAATCAAATCCAGTCTTACTACATCATCTTCATACAATATGAATATATTTAAAACATAACAGACATAAGCTAGTTGGTAGTTTTGCCCTTGCCCTTATCAACGCCCGAAGGTTCACCATGCTCTGCCTTAACTGAAATGTTTTAGGGAAAGCAAGAATGAGCACAAATTGCCCAGCAAGTAATATACAATAAGGGTGAGTAATAAGATTCTCAATTCTCGAAAGGGTATAACAAGATTTGATAGTTCAAGAATAACAAGAATATCAATAGTTCTCAATATCAGTCGCTAAGGACAGGATAATATCAATATGATTCAATAATAAGTCAATTCAAGATTTCAAATAATTGAATACTGAGTAGTCACTACGGACTATGAACTTCTACTAGAATTGACAGTAATAAACTGAAAACCCAACAAAAACAGGTACAACAGGTGATCAGCCTAAAGTACCCTTGTTATGCATAACAATCAACCATACTCAAGTGTGCACGTCGGTTCTCCGACAAATTATATATTCCCTTCAAAGAAGGTTGTTCTTCTCAGTCAAATACAAGATCCCGCACCAATCAATTAGTTTGGGTTGCTTTTCAATAACATAAGTCCCGCCGAATCAAATGGCATAGACACTTTCACAATATTCAAGAACAATACTAAGTTCAACATGAATAATAGCTTTAATGAAATAAGAGTTCAAGTATGGTAATTCAATTCAACCGATTAAATAGGAAACTAGTTCGCAATACACAAGATAGGATACTTGCATAGTAAAAGAGTATAAGTTAGGAAACTTTCACAATCATAGATTTCCTTGCATAAAGTAAATGCGTCGGTTTGGATACTTGCACTTTAAAAGAGTGTAAGTAAGAGAACTTGCCTTTAGCGTAGTTTATCCACGAAAAGCAAATCAACACTTTCGAATTCCTATCGTAATACAGTTACGTATATATATGATATTCATTAGTCATATAATTTAACTTCACATTTTCTCTTTGAATATACGATCAACACATAAGCTAAGTTTTACCTAGCTACACAGTTATATAGAATATAATTTCTATCCATAACGTTCCTTCTTTAGAGTTTAAACGCATTCTCATATTATATAAGATCTCAACAATTAGCAAACATGCTTTCATATTATTAATATCTCATAAGACCACAATCAATACTAAATATATTTCATTTTAGCAAGTTACGGCATTTCCTTAAGTTAACCGTCAAAATCGGGTTCAAGTAACATCATATAATATCACGTAGCATGTATTCATATTTAAAGGATACTTTACATGCTTGTATAACTTTTCCAAATCCAATCGTACATGGTATAGGTTCTTAAGTTAATACTTAAAGCCATTCAAGGACACGAACTCATATGGTCTAACATGGTCTCTTTTAAACACATAAGATATTCATATAACTTGTATTAGTCATGCTCATGAGTACTCGTATTGCATATATGTAGCTAGCATTGTTATTATCTTGAAAACATGCTTTGTTCATGCTAAACTTTAATCATGGCAACTAATCATGGTATATATATATGCATGACACATGAATGAGTCTAAGAGTACTATCACATGTGTCCGTAAATGTCAAATTCTAATTCTCGTCATAACATACCAACGTTCACGTTCAAAGCTTATACTTTGTTAGTATAGTTCATTAATAAGGTCTATCATGTTCATGCTTCCTTATGAAACCTATATATGTAAGTTAAGGCTTCA
The DNA here is from genome assembly GCA_020205555.1 of Panax stipuleanatus. Classification (NCBI taxonomy): domain Eukaryota; kingdom Viridiplantae; phylum Streptophyta; class Magnoliopsida; order Apiales; family Araliaceae; genus Panax; species Panax stipuleanatus. The sequence goes on from JAINUT010002232.1 coordinate 133,364, forward strand.
TTCATATACTTCAAAGTTATCTAAACATGCTCATAACATCAAAATGACTATATAGCATTTACATGATCATATCCACCTTCAAACTTCTATTCTTGTTAGGAATGAGCACTAGTTAGGTTCACATGTTCATATCTTATTACGGAACCAATATAGATAAGTTAACATGCACTTCATGTGTCTCTAGGTGGTACTAACGTGCTTGCAAGGTCAGTATGTAAACATGCTTTATATATGTTAACGTCGTTTATGAAACTTTAAAGTCGTTTCCAAACTATATGTCGTTTGGTTAATCATGCATGCTAATATACTAAAACATGCTCACATTGCCTCATTAGGTTTATATATAAGTATTAATCATGCTTTCATGCTTGTTTAAACAAAAATCAAACAATTAGTTCATAACAGTTTTGTTGCAGAATACAAAAAAACTGAATACAGAGGCTGGCGCTGCGGCGCGGCACAGCAGCTCACTACTGGCGCTGCGGCGCGAGTAGCGCTGCGTGCGGCGCTGCGGCGCGGGCTGCGGCGCGTGTGGCGCTGCGGCGCGGGCTGCGGCGCTGCGGCGTCGAGGCAGTTTTCCGGTTCAGACGACAGCGAAAACCGACCCAAAACCTCCCATTTCGTCGATTTCAACATACCCAAATGCTATTAGACTTGTTTAACTTACTAACACATACATATATGCTTATATAACAGTCAATAGCAATTGTCAATTCCCAATTTCATGAACTCTAACTAATTTACGAATTTCATGTATTCACAGAAATTAAAGAGGAACAATGGAAATGAAAGACTATTCGGTGGTTCCATCATGTGTGTATGTTCATATAACAACAATATAAGGGTTCTACAAACCAATCATGAACCAATTTGGCATAATCAAGAATTTCAACAAAACTCAGAGAACAACAATGGAGTTCTTTTGACAGAAAATGAAAATGAAGACACGAAGAGGATTTATACCTCTGTAAATGATTTAAGCTTGCTGCTATCTCAGTAACACTGATATATATATATATATATGCTCTCTAGTCTCTCTTAGCCAAAATGCTCAGCAAAAGAACTGAAAAATGAGGAGAGCTTATTTATAGAGAATCCATTATTCAGTCCATAGCTTTGCTCATCATTTTGAACTAACGGAAGAGAGGATTGCATGGTGGTTATGGGAGAGTTGGTATGTAGCAGTTGGCTTACACTATTGAGGCCACTCCCCTTGCAATGATCATTGCTATTTTGTTGAGTTTGAGAAGGTAGGAGTAGGCTAGCTTCATGATGCATTCACGTGTGAAGAGATAGTGACTATCATATTGGGACAAGCCAAGCAAATCTCAGCATTCTTACAAATGGACTGTATGCTACACTTATGTTATGTATTATATGTACTCTTAGGTTATAATTACAATGTTCTCCCCATAATGTAATAAATGCAATTTGAATACATATAATCTATGTACATTTTATCTTACCGATATAATACAATCGGATACTACCACATTACATTATATTATATATTATTAAATTGTATTACTCAACAATTATTTATAATAGATCCATGATACATTATTTTAATGTATATCCACACATCATTTGTCACCTACACATATCATAACATATAGTTACTATACATTTAATTCGTATGCTTGCACATATAATTTCTCATCTTATAAATTGAATATTAATTAATAATATACACATATCCTACATCAATCAATATAATTGTTAACCTCCATAACAATTTAATTAACCTTTATATGATTAACTATCACTTTGATATAAATCTTATTATATTTATAAACACGTTGCTCATTATTATTATGTTTCTTGCAATAATAATAATCACATATTATTAATCAATCCTCATTAGTGTTTTATAACAGTTAATTAATATTCTTCGATTAACAATTAATATAGATTAATTGTTCGCTTAAATTAATATAATCATTCTTATATTACGTCACTGTGCCACACAAGGCAATCAACGAGTTTATCACAAACTCTACCAATTTCTCAATAATTATTCAATTATATATAATTGAATTAATTCATCTCATAACACAAAATCATTTATATTCAAATAAATTCTCATTTCCATTAATATATTTATTTAATAATATATGGAAATTCTCGGGTATTACAGGTTGGCTAAATCCTAGTTTTCTATTCTCTATAAAAAAGAAGTACTCTCCAATAATTAAAATTACGTCAACTGATATCTAACATAAGACTCCTCTTATATAGATATTGGTCAATCCTTCTAATCCAATTAGAAATAAGGTTTCGTTTAATTAATTAAACTCCTTTAATTAATTAGGCTTCCCAACCCATTGGGAATAATTAATTAAACTCTTTTAATTAATTTGCCTCCTAATCTTATTAGGAATAAATGAGAGTACTAACATTAAATTAATTCCTAAATTCCTTTAGAAATTAAAATAATAATAATTGTAATAATATTAATAAGACTCCTCTTATTAATTTATATTTAATATTTTCAAAATATTAAATAATAAACATTAAGCTATTTAATTTATTCTATCACCATAGATTAAATTAATTACACTTAACATATTTTTTTACGATTATGCCATTACCTTCTTAAATAATTATTCTTCCTTTTATGGTTTGACCCTTTAGGTTCTCCATATTAAACTGATTGTGAATAAATCAATTAGAACAATTCTAATCTTATTTAAATAAATAATATTTATTCTACAATAGGGATAAGCCTCCTTAGCGATAAACGACTTTTTCAGATAATATAGATTTTAACATTAATCATAAAAGAAACATTGAGTTAATAGTTACCGTATAATTCAATTTACCCACCATATAATGTCCCAAATAAATATAAGACATGAAATTACTGTCAAGTCTTATTTTATTTAATTATATGTATCTCGATCAGAAAATGTTCAACTCCAAATAATACAAATTAGAAACTCCTTTCTAATTTCATTCCACCATGGCCAAGGATTCGTGGGTTGTCATTTATCGAATCCCATAGAACATATCTCTTCTTTTACTAAAAGCGGTAGATTTTTATTGATCATTTATTATCTCCATATATAACGTATTACACCCAAACTTACCCTTTGATATACCCTAAGGGTATTAAGGAATAAGTCAAAGTATAATTCATTATACACAAGATACTATGACGATCTCAAGTCTGAGGATCACTTGTACTACTATCACATTAGGAATTCCTATTGACAGGTGAGTAAAACTCAATTAGGTATTTCTTAGCGAGTCACGTTCAGTGTACTTATTCTCCAATAAGCACCTACATACTTGCTTTAGTGTCTCCACACAAATGATCATGAGATCAATCATCCTCATCCAATGAGCAAGCAACATATGTTCCAATCTATCCGGATTTATTGATCCCATTTTTAGTAATCCATCGGTTGGGAACTATTTTAGTTTTAAGCTATCTAAGAATTTAAATCTCATTGTCATGATCAACATCATGATTATAAAAGCATTACTTAAAACTACGAGTTATTTACATATTATAAAAATAAAATCATGTAGATAATTAAAAGCCTTTAATAAATGAATACTTTTATTAATAAATAAATACGATCGTTTCCAAAGTCTATGCTTTATCATCATACATGATTGGCTTGTATGCATACTATTTTCAATCTTCCACTTGCACTAAAGTCAATCGCCATGGTATCTCATACCCATCTTCTCTAAGTGACGATCAAACTGCTGTTGTGTTAAAGCTTTAGAAAATAGATCTGCAATGTTGTCTTGAGAGTCTACACGCTCCAAGGTGACGTCTACTCTTTCAATGATCTTCCTGATCAAGTGAAATCGCCGCAACACGTGTTTGGATTTCTGATGAGACCTGGGTTCCTTAGCCTGTGCAACAGCTTCGGTGTTATCACTAGATAAGGGGACTGCTCCTCCAATACTAAGAACCACACCAAGTTCTGTTATGAACTTCTTCATCCAAACTGCCTCCTTTATAGCTTCACTTGCAGCTATGTACTCTGCCTCTGTCACTGAATCAACAACTCTTTGCAGCTTGGAACTCTTCCAACTCACTGCTCCTCCGTTCAAGCTAAATACATACCCCGAAACGGATTTACTGTCATCTTGGTCCATTTGAAAACTTGAGTCTGTGAAGCCTTCGAGTTTTAATTCAGACCCACCGTAGACAAGAAATACATTCTTAGTCCTTCGTAAGTACTTTAGGATATTTTTCACTGCCTTCCAGTGCTCTTCTCCTGGATTCGGTTGATATTTGCTTGTTACACTAAGTGCATGAGCAACATCCGGTCTAGTACATATCATACCATGTATAATAATTCTTATTGCTGAAGCACAAGGAATCTTACTTATATGGTCTCTATACTCAGGTGTTTTTGGGGCCTATTTCTTAGAGAGATGTAGTCCATAGCTCATCCGTATGACCACTTTTGGAATCTTCCATGCTAAACCTGTTTAGCATCGAGTTAATGTATGTTCCTTGGGATAAACCAAGAATCCTATTAGATCTATCTTTGTAGATCTTTATCCCCAAAATATAGGATACTTTTCCCAAGTTCTTCATGGAGAAGTATTTAGATAACCAGATTTTGATTGATTGTAGCATAGAAATATCATTCCCTCTCAGTAATATATCATTAACATATAATACAAGGAACAAACAGCTCTCCCACTAACCTTCTTATACACACATGGTTCATCCTCGTTTTTAATAAAATCAAAATCTTTGATTGTCTCATCAAAACAGATGTTCCATCTGCGAGAAGCTTGCTTTAATCCATAAATGGATCGTTATAGCTTACAGACTTGATTTGTTCCAACCTTTGAAACAAATCCCTCTAGTTTTGTCATATACACATCCTCCTCAAGTTTCCCATTGAGGAAGGTTGTTTAACATCCATCTGCCAGATCCCATTAGTCGTAATAAGCTGCAATCGCAAGCAAAATCCGAATGGACTTGAGCATAGCTACTGGTGAGAAGGTTTCATCATAGTCAATTCCTTATCTTTATTTGAAAACTTTTGCAACCAGTCGGGCCTTATAGATCTCTACCTTGTCGTCTGCTCCAGTCTTTCTTTTAAAGATCCATTTACACCAAATAGGCTTAATGCCTTCAAGTGGTGAAACCAAAGTCTATACTTGGTTCTCATCCATGGAATCTGTTAGGAATATGCATGAGAATGTTATTCCTATTTATATAAGATTTGATTATGAACTTAATGAATGAATATGCAAATATGTCTGCATTGATGAAAGCTGTAAAGTCCTAAATAGATGATAGACATATGTACAAGGACTTAATCTGAAAAGATCAAATGTGTTAAGTTGATCCTACATAAATGAACAATTTTGTGAAGTCCTTCAAAATATTACACTGTACAAGGACTATGAATAGAAAGATCAAGTTTGTTAGGTTGATCTTATAAAATGTAATAGATAGGCCAGACTAATCGTCGAACACTGCACCAGTCATCGTAGTCTACCAGGAGAGACAAGGAAGAATTGGAGTCTATCAAGGAAGAACCGTAGTCTGTAAAGATAGCCACCTTTGAAGTCGTTGATTGTTAAGAAAGGAAAGGCAGAATCGTGGTGCGTCGAGGAAGACTTTCTAGAAGCCGTAGTTTCTCGAGAAAGCCAAGTTCAGAATCGTGGAGACAGCCTATCGAGGGCCTGCCGAGCCAAGTACAAAATCGTAGGCTTCACTCAATGTTATGGAGCCAGCAGATTATAACAGAGGTAGAAATTGTAGTTGAGCAGATTAGTCAAGTGACTGCAGTTGTTAAGGTAAAAATCGTAGTTTGTCTTATGATCTACTCTCATAGCCACAGACTACACTCGGAGTCGTAGTGTTTGTAGAAGCCAAAAGACATATTGTAGTCTGCAGAAGCCAAAGCCAAATCGTAGTCTGCAGAAGCTAGAGCCAGATCTTTGTCTACAGAGCAAAGGCCAAAATGTAGTCAGCCAAATGCTCACAATGCCACGAAAGAATCTTAGAGACTACGATTCTCAACAGTTGAGCATTCCTGAAGTATACACAAAGTTCTCACTCTGGTAGGAGTAGTCAAGTCTCAGAAAGAAGTCTACCTGAAGAGGATCAAAGAGCACCTTCTGAATGGCCTGCAAGCAAACAGAAGATCAAAGCACCAACTCTATCAGCAAGACTGGTTGAGAAGTGAAGCCATTCAGAAGAAGTCTTCTACAAGCGATCTCTAGAAGACAATGAATGAAGTGACTGTCAAAAGGAAGACAACGATTGCAGTGTCTGTCAACCAATAAAAGACAACGATCGTAGTGGTGACTATGATCGTGGTGTTTGCCAAACGAGAAGTAGAAACTGATGAATCACACACAGAGATATTGGTCAACCTATATAGAACAGACAAAAAGGATTGTTTATGCTAAGCCTCACCATGAAGAGTGAGCGGGAGATCACAGAGCAGAAACTTGAGAAAGTTGAGCATCAATCAGAAGAGTCTTGTAAACCGTAAGGGTCAGAGTAGTCAGTCATGTTATCAGTTCCTTATGCAAGTCAAGGCAAGCAGAATCAAGGAAGCACTGTAGAAGTAAAGGGCAAGAGGTTCTATATTTTTAATCCAAAGAACACTGTCAGAATCGTAGTGCTATCAAAGGCAGTTAACGTGAAACATCTATAAACAAACTACGATCTAGCACATGAACGTCTGCATCAGAATCGTGGAGTTCGGTCATCTAATTAATGAGTCTTAGCAATGTCTCAATAAGAAGACTGACAATCGAACGTTGCTGATTGAAAGCATCGATGCAATAGTCAACTCCTTTGATTCGGATCGAGGAAACAAAAAGGAGAAGTAAAGGTGACTATCAGCCTGACTTGTGAAAGTGACAACTCAGAAATGGTAGGTGAAGTAGTAGACTGCTGTGTCAGAAGTAAAAAAGGTGATGTCACGTCAAGTCAACAGTTTGCACCAAATAACTTAGAGTCTTTGAAGTAATTCAAATAGCTTCCAACAACTATATTCCAATGGGAAGCTAATGGAGGAGTATATAACGGTTGAAGCTTCAAAGGTGAAGAGTTGTTGACTGTACGAGAGTTCTACAGAGCTTAACAAAAAATGTCTCAGTGGCAGTGAGACTACTATAGTAGGAGTGAAGAAATAATAATGAAGGGCTTTAACTGCTGAAAGCTTCACTCAATAGGAAGGAGAATGCCAACCGCAATGACATCTGAGTTGAGAGTTGAAAAGGACAAGAAGACAAGAGAAAGAGTGGTAGACCAGAAAGCAGATGTCCAAGGTCACTCTACGATTCACCATAAACAACTAGAGCTGAAAAGAAGTAAATGCAGAATAGAATCTGCACACAAGACAACAAGTGTTCAAGGGATGCTAAGTACCAGATGGAGTCTACCTGAAGTGCAAAGACTTAGCAGATCCTCAATGGTGGCAATATGCAATGCTGAAATTGGATGAATTCAAGCATCAGGAATAAAGATCAGCTGCACCAAGGAGATGTGATATACTGCTAAGTACTCAAGGTTGTCGAGCTTCATGTACATCTTAGCAGTTCATCTATAGTGATCTAGTCTAGATGAAAAATGCCAGAAGATCACACCAAGCTGCTAAGTACAAGAGGATGAACAAGCGTCAAGTCATCTTAGCAGCTCAACATCAACAACAACAAACAAACAACTAGGGCCTGAGGGGTTCTTGTCATAAGGACTAAATCAAAGTCAAGTCTGCTGGGCTTGCTGAGTGTCGGAGGGTACAAGAGATTCTAAGTCTGATGGGCTTAGACTACATTTCCAAGTCTGTTGGGCTTGAAGAGTTCTTAGTCAACTAGAGTTCCAAGGCTGCTGGCCTTGAAGTAATCTTAGTGATTCAAGAGTTACCCTTTCCTTAGTGGAATCCCTTCTTGTTGAAGTAGAAGAGTGGATTAGGAGCTTGAGTCTCTGAATCACTTAAAATCCCTTGTGTCATTTACTTTATGCCATTTACATTATGCACTATAACTTCTATAACTGCTATAATCACTCACAGTTAAACTAACATTAGAACAATGTTTATCAAGATATCGTTAAATGAGACCTTTAACTTATTCCACTGTGCATGAACTGATTCTTATGTTTGTCATCGGCTAATTTCTTAGAAATAAAAAATAAAATGGAAAAGCTTTTAAAATTTAAAAGGATCTAATCAACCCCCCCCCCCTTCTAGATCTATTGTTTGCCCCCAGGGAACTAACAATTGTTATCAGAGCAAGTTCTCATGCTATATCCTAAAGCTAACGCTTTGAGTTTGGTCCTAGGCACAAAACAAAGTTCTAAACTTAGTTTTAGTAGTAAGTCACTTATGAATGTAGATGAGCTCACACGTTGAAAAAGTGCACATACAGGTAAATGTGCATATACACCTGAAGATGTCCAGATTTGTCCATGTCCTTAAAAGTTATTGCAATCAGGCCAATCCTTGCCCGTAGTTAATCAGCAGTCTGCAGCCCAGTGATGGGAAGTCAAGAAGCATTTAGAGAAAAGAATCTGATGTCCACTGTTCTGAAAGATAAAATGCCTATACATGCTATAAGATGCTTATCTAGAGGAGAAAGGAGAATTCTTCAAATATGTACTTGGCTAATTCCATGGATCTGAACCTTAAGGTTCGAGGGCGTCAAAGAATTCAGGTTGCCAAGACTTTCCTCTGATTATAACTCCAAGACTGTGCTTAATTGATCTAAGGCTATATGAAGCAACAAGTTGTCAACACTTAATGTAAAGATATGCACATCAATGCCTAATATAATTGTGCATATAAGCAGGATAAATAACTGTCAAGGAACTGACAGTGTTAAGGTATGATTCCTCATATATATACACTTATGCATCACACTGTATCACCTTATGTGCTATAATAGTGTTCTATCAAAAGACCATTTTCTTCTTAAAAATGGAAAGAGAGAAAGTACATTGAGGTTGGAAACTTATGTCTAACAAACTTTCTCTCCACCCATGTTTTAGGTTGAAAATAAATTTTGTAAAGAAGTCTGATATATGCCATAAGTAAATGACAAACTAACAAGTTTAAGTTGCTCAACCTTTGCTGATGGGTTGGTATGTCTGAAAATTCATACAAGCCAATGTTTTGTGTTTTTGATAAAACATAGAGTATGATCAACACTGTTGGTGTATCTTGAAGGTTCTTAGAAACTGATCAACTCCACGAACCAACCTGATGCAAATATTTAATAGAGCTGATCTTCACTCTATGAACATTCAAAATATGCAAACATAGCAAAACAAAGGGTGTAACAACTAAAGAAAAAGATTATCATATCAAAATGTTTAATCATACACACACTCACAATCATGCATTATAACTGTCATATCTAAATTCGATATATGTATGAATATGATTGCTACTGCATATATGATGTAAATCTAAGAATATGAGGAATTGTGATTTTACGAAAACTAACCTAGCAGGACCCAAGTAACTATGGGTACCAAGATGGAAATTTTCTATACCTGAAGGTACTTGATCTATCTGACCTCACTAAGGAAAATTGAAGCAGATGACTTCAGTTAAAAAGACTCAACCAGCTGCAGGTTCAAAGATATCTCAGCAATGCTCTAACTCAAGGTCATCCAATATCAAACCTTGCTCCTAAAGATTTGATGAGTCCCTATAAATAAAGATCACATGAACTTAAATGGATTCCAAAACCCTTTGTTGATCATCATAAGGAAGCTGGCTATTCATGTCAAGTTGTAAGAGACCTTCCATACTTATCCATGCAAATCATATCATCTCAAAAGGAACATCAAGGAAGTTCATATCAAGGGATCATCAACCAATGGTTATAAAGTATGCATCATAGAAGCAAAGTTCCACGAGTACAGAAGATGTTAAAGTTTGAATGATAAAAACTACGTTCGTTGTGTCAAGTCAACAATCATGGAGTGACCAGTTCTGAAGAAAACATTATATGATCAAATTAAGCTTATTCAACCATGAAGATTCCAGCCAGAAAGAGATATGCAAGGCTATCTTACTTATATATGTAAAGAAGGATGGTCCATCTTTCTCTAAAATGATAGTATCAACTATGGAGGAGCAGTCGTCTGCTAAGCCTAGCAGTACTCGTATTGACAAGGGAGCATAGTGAAGCAAATACTTTAGATCTCCCAGATATTGAAGACAACTATACTTGATGACTAGGGAAAAGCAAGTGATGATATGAAGGTGGTGGAGTTTAAGGAGTAAATGAAGAAGTGTGATTCTTGCCAGAAGTCCTGAGATAAGCTCAGAAGACAGGTCAACCTCTCTTACTTGTCTGTTGACCATTCCACGAATAACCAACCCACTTCTGTCAAGTTCCTAAAACAGAAGCTTACCCAAAAACAGCCACACCCTAGTTACAGAGTCCCAAAACTCTGTGGCTGATGAACCAAATAAATCTTCATCCCTGTAGTAATGTCCCAAAATGTGCTGCTGGAAACCATATCAACCAACTACCTCAATCGTGGAGCACCTATGATCAAACTCCTGGTCATAGACTTAGAGCATGCTGACCCCACGATCGCAGCTTATACAAATACCAACATCAAAGAATATCTAGAGTTGGTAAGTGAACTTCTTGGCATAGATGCCCACTGTTCTGATATTGTAACCATCAAGCCTAAGAAGCCTTTCTTCTGATAAGCGCCTCAAAGACAAACCTGGCCATAAGTGTTACACTAAGAGGCCAGCCCTTTTTGAGCAACCTTAACCTAAGTAAAGTGCTGATATTAAATGCATCACAAGGACCTCTGCAGATGCACATAGCAATCCCTCCAAAGGATATAAGTTGCTAATAAATCATGCAACCCCCTGTTGGAGATTAATGAAAAGTTTTCTACTGAAGCACGGATACAAACGATGATTGTTGAGTGGACAAAGAGATCGTCGACCAGACAGAGAATTCATAAAGTACTAAACTATGTCATGAGGCTACTCCACGAACTGAAGTAGTCAATGGTCAACTAAGGGAAAGTCAACTCTGAAAAGCTGATTTGTTATGAGAAGTTACAGATAAGTAACCAATTGGGCTCTTACACCCGTCTCATTGAAAAGAAGAGGGAACAGGTACAAAAAGGAAAATTCAAAACTGGGGCAGTTACACATACAAGAGTCTACCAAAAAGCCGCAATCTTCTCTAATCCATCTTCTTTCTCTGAACTCGAAACCCTAAACACTCTCAAACAACTTAATACTCACAAACCGTTAGCCATCCTCAAATTATTCTTAGATATCTCATACAATACTCTTAAAGTCAAACACCCATATATTCCTAACCCTTCAAATGGAAGATTGGCGCGTTATCATTGGTATTCAACTCGGCACTAAAAGATTCGAAAGATCATAAAAGAAGTTTAGAGATAGTCTTGAACTGGTGAAGAAGGCTGGGTTTTCTGAATGCCTTGAATCGAACACCCTTATCTATGCCAACCTGGTTAAAGAGTTCTACTCAAATGCAACGACAAGTTCTAGGCTTCTATCCACAAAGGTCAAAGGACTAATTCTAAAGATAAAACCTACAGACATCAATCAATGCTTAGGTTTCCTAACCTAGGTTTGAAGAGTCTTGAAGAAGTTAACATTGAAGAAGGAAAAAGGGTTATGCGCTATAAGAGGAACCCTAGTCTGAGATTATAGGGAAGTGTATACTGAGCAAGGATACTGGACATGATACTGTGAGTGATCAACAGTTGAGAATCATGGCTACCATTGTACTGAAGAAGCGAATCAAATTTGGAGCTATATTGTTCGACTTAATGTCCAAGTGGCTGGAAAAGGCGAAGAAGAAGAAGTCAATAGATAAATCGCTCATAAAGGTTTTCCATGGGAGATTCTTGAGCATCATTCTACAGAAGTTGAAGAATAAGATAAAGGATGATGAGGGTGAACCCCTAAATATTCACAAGGTGATGTCTCCCAAGCTATTTGAAAACTAGAAGAAGAATCCCATAGAGAACAAGAAGCTGATAACGTATGGCAGCAGCAACAAGTGCACTACGAAGAAAATAAAGGTGAGTAATGTAGAGGATGAGCTATCACACTCTGAAGATTCCAAAATTCCAAAGTCCACTTCTGAAAAGCCATCCAAAAAGAGAGCCAATGTGGTGAGAAAGTCACAAGAGGTCCACCTAAGAAGTCTTTCTGTTGAAGAAGAGGAAGCAAAATCAGAAGAAGAAGAAGCAATTGAAAGTCCTATTGGAAAATCTCCAAGTGGTCCCTCAGCTGATAAAGAAGGATCAGAATTAGGAAAAGAAGAAACACTTGGATCTCCTATTGCTGAACCGCCAAGGGGTCCTTCTGCTGATTTAGAGGATTCAGAATCTGAAGAAGGAGAAGAATCTGAACCTCCTGTTGTAGAACCTCCAAGGAGAAGAAAGAGCAATGGACTGCTTGCCCAACCAGGCCTGAAGAAGAAAGGAGAATCGTCAACAAAGATCATTGAGCTCAGTGATGACAATGATGATGAGCCTGAGACTATGGAAGAAGATGCTAAAGGCAAAAGAAGGATGATGTCTGACAGTTCCAGCAGTGATGAACGTGAGAAGACTACAAATGGATCTGAACTAGAAGAAGAAGATGAAGCTGAAAGTAAGGAGACTTTGAAGGCTAGCTCAGCAAAGGGTGATGGGAATGATGAGCATATACAGGAATCTACTGATAATTCAGTTGAAGTAAGCTTGCATCATTCTGTCTCTAGATCAAGACATGAAGGAAATGGAGCAGATTCGAGATCTGAAGATCAGGAGTCAACAAACTATCATGTTCCTTCGCCTGTGAATGTAAAAATAAGAATAGTGGTGGAAGTATTTGATGAACCACAAAATGTGCTGCCAGGCAGATGGGTAAACCATGGCAATGAAAGAATCAATGTGATAAGGATATCCACAACCAATCTGCTCAACAATCTTTAATACATAAGCTTGGACCTTACCATAGTGCTATATGATTCTAAGAATCATCTGATAAGGTGGTTCTACCATTTGATGCTATGGCTAAAGGCATCCACTACTGGAGATAAAAGCTACTTCAGATGGTGCTACTCACACTTTCCCAACCTGGAGCTGATATCGCAAAACTTCCTAAGGGACAAGTCATTTGCAACCAAGCTGATCAGAGACTAGCCTCACTTCAAGGTTTATCGACAAGCTAGCAACATATACATTCCTGGCGATCTACGAGAAAGCTTAGAAAGTGGAAAGATCACATCAAAGTCCACGATCGTAGAGCCTCTGCACTCTACCATTGGAAGTGATCTAACTCAGCCTGAGAAGTCAAACCTTGCTCCAGCAATGCTATCTGATGTCCCCTCTTCCTCTAACAGCAACTGATATTCAAATCTCTATGAGTTTCTCACTACTTTTGAAAGCCTCTCCAAGAGTGGGAAACGTGGTGCCCAACCAGCTGCCCAACTAAATGTCCAAATTCTTCCAGAGCAAGAGTTACTGAATAACTCTGAAGAATTGGTTGAGAAATTCTCTCTTATTACTGAAGAAGCTAAGATCCTGTTAGAAGAGAAGACAATGAGCTTCACAACAAGCTTCAGGCCACAATCTCAGATATATCTCTCAAACTTCAACAGAGAGATCAAATCTATCTGAAGTCAATAGGGATTAGAAGGAAGAAGCCCTGCAACCTCAGAAGTAAAATGTATAATCTATTCTATCTCTCTCTAAGAAGATAGATACTATGAACAAGTTATTTTTCCAAAATCTAGAGCTCAGCCAACAGGAACTCAAGATTGAAGTTGGCAACACATCTCACCTAATGGAGCACCTTATGTCTAATGTCCAACATCTCTTTGAAGTGATTGATGACAAAAAGGGGGAGAAAAAGAGGCACTCAAAGAGACACTTGAAGAGAAGAATGAAGGCAGAGGAGAAGAGGAAGAGAAAGAGCCAAAGCAGCAAAGAAAAGGACCAGAAGGTGAAGTAGAAGAAGAATAAGGAAGCAGCAGCAGAGTCATTATCTAAGGGGGAGCCGGAAGAAGATGACTTCATGGAGACAAGATGTGAGGGGGAGCCAAAGCAAAGTGAAGCAATGAAGTATTCATTTGAGGGGGAGCAGAATCAAGAATAACAAAAAGATGAGTAGCTAAACAGAAAGCATCCAGGAGACATACAACGAGCAAAAAATGAAAAAAGAGAAGGTAAATCTCTAATGGTAATAGTATGTTCTGGATGTAGGATGTAGAGTGTCATATCATTTGTAAGTTAAAATTCTCATCAATGACATTCATGATAACTATTCTAGTAATATAGCTGCTCACTATATATTAAGATTCATTCATCTCATACATATGTACTTTATGCTTTTGTCATAATCAAATAGGGGGAGATTGTTAGGAATATATATGAGAATGTTATTCCTATTTATATTAGATTTGATTATGAACTTAATGAATGAATATGCAAATATGTCTGCATTATTAAAAGTTGTAAAGTCCTTAATAAATGATAGACATATATATAAGGACTTAGACAGAAAAGATCAAATGTGTTAGGTTGATCCTACATAAATGTATAGCTTTGTGAAGTCCTTCAAAAGATTACAATGTACAAGGACTATGAATAGAATGATCAAGCTCGTTAGGTTGATCTTATAAAATGTAATAGATAGGCTAGCCTGATCGTCGAGCACTGCACCAGTCATCGTAGTCTTCCAGGAGAGGCAAGGAAGAATCGTGGACTATCAAGGAAGAATCATAGTCTATAAAGATAGCTACTCTCGAAGTCGTTGACTGTCAAGAAAGGCAAGGTAGAATTGTGGTGCGTCGAGGAAGACTTTCTCGAAGCCGTAGTCTCTCGAGAAAGCCATATTCAGAATCTTGGAGACAGCCTATCGAGTGCTTGCTGAGCCAAGTCAAGAATCGTAGGCTTAACTCGAAGTCTAGGAGCCTGCAGATCATAACAGAGGCATAAATCGTAGTTGAGCAGATCAGTCAAGAGACTGCAGTTGTTAAGGGAGAAATTTAAGGCTGACTTATGATGTACTCTCAGAATCGTAGACTACACTCGGAGTCGTAGTGTCTACAAAAGCCAAAATCCAGATCGTAGTTTGCAGAAGTCAAAGCCAGATCTTAGTATGCAGAAGCCAGAGCCGGATCTTTGTCTGCAGAATAAAGGCCAAAATGTAGTCAGCCAAATGTTCACAATGCCAAGGAAGAATCATAGAGACTATACGATTCTCAATAGCTGAGCATTCCTAAAGTATACACAAAGATCTCACTCTGGTAGGAGTAGTCAAGGCTTAGAAAGTAGTTTACTTGAAGATGATCAAAGGGCACCTTCTGAATGGCATGCAAGCAAACAAAAGATCGAAGCACCAACTCTATCAGCAAGATTGGTTGAGAAGTGAAGCCATTCAGAAGAAGTCTTCTACAAGAGATCTCTAGAAGACAGTGAATGAAGTGACTGTCAAAAGAAAGACAATGATTGCAGTGTCTGTCAACCAACAGAAGACAATGATCGTAGTGGTGACTACGATCGTGGTGTTTGCCAAACGAGCAGCAGAAACTGATGAATCACACACATAGATATTGGCTAACCTATAAAGAATAGACGAAAAGGATTGTTTATGCTCAGCCTCACTATGAATAGTGAGCGGGAGATCACAGAGCAGAAAGTTAAGAAAGTTGAACATCAATCAGAAGAGTCTTGTAAACCAGAAGGGCCATAGCAGTCTGTCATGTTATCAGTTCCTGATGCAAGTCAAGGGAAGCTGAATCATAGAAGCACTACAGAAGTAAAGGGCAAGAGGTTCTATATTTTCAATCCAAAGAACACTCTCAGAATCGCAGTGTTATCAAAGGCAGTTAACGTGAAACATCCACAAACAAACTACGATCTAACACATGAACGTCTGCATCAGAATCGTGGAGTTCGGTCATCTAATTATTGAGACTTAGCAATGTCTCAATAAAAAGACTTACAATCGAACGTTGCTGATTGAAAGCATAGATGCAGTCGTCAACTCCTTTGATTCTGATCGAGGAAATAAAAAGGAGAAGTAAAGGTGCTTACCAGCCTGACTTGTGAAAGTGACATCTCAGAAGTGGTAGGTGAACTAGCAGACTGCTGTGTCAGAAAAGTCAAAAAGGCACTGTAACATCAAGTCAGCAGTCTGCACCAACTAACTCAGAATCCTTGAAGCAATTCAAATAGCTTCCAAAGGTAATATTCCAACGGGAAGTAAGTGGAGGAGTATATAACAGCTGAAGCTTCAAAGGTGAAGAGTTGTTGACTCTACGAGAGTTCTACAGAGCTTAATAGAAAATATCTCAGTGGCAGTGAGACTACCATAGTAGGAGTGAAGCAATAATAATGAAGGGCTTTAACTACTGAAAGCTTCACTCAACACGAAGGAGAATGCCAACCACAATGGCATCTAAGCTGAGAGCCAAGAAGGCCAAGAAGACAAGAAAAAGAGTGGCAAACCAGAAAAGCAGATATCCAGGGTCACTCTACGATTCACCATAAAATCAGAGCTGAAGAGAAGTAGATACATAATAGAATCTGCACACAAGACAACAAGTGTTCAAGAGATGCTAAGTACCAGATGAAGTCTACCTGAAGTGCAAAGACATAGCAGATCCTCAATGGTGACCGTGTGCAATGCTGAAATCAGATGAAGTTAAGCATCAGGAACAAAGATCAGCTGCACCAAGGAGATGTGATAGACTGCTAAGTACTCAAGGATATCAAGCTTTATGTACATCTCAACAGTCCATCTATAGTGATCCAATCTCGATGTAGAATGCCATAAGATCACACCAAGCTTCTAAGTACCAGAGGATGAACAAGCTTCAAGTCATCTTAGCACCTCCGCACCAAAAACAACAAATAAACAACTAGGGCATGAGGGTTCCTTGTCTTAGGGACTAAATCAAAGTCAAGTCTACTGGGCTTGCTGAGTACCAGAGGGTACAAGAGATTCTAAGTCTGTTGGGCTTAGTCTACAGTTCCAAGTCTGCTGGGCTTGAAGAGTTCTTAGTGAACTAGAGTTCCAAGGCTGCTGGCCTTGAAGAAATCTTAGTGATTCAAGAGTTACCCTTTCCTTAGTGGAATCCCCGCTTTCTGAAGCAGAAGAGTGGATTAGGAGCTTGAGTCTCTGAACCACTTAAAATCCCTTGTGTCATTTACTTTATGGCATTTACATTATGCATTATAACTGCTATAACTGCTATAATCACTTACACTTAAAATAACATTAAAACAATGTTTATCAATATATCTTTAAAGGGGATATTTAACTTATTCCACTGTGCATGAACTGATTCTTATGTTTGTCATCTGCTAATTTCTTAGCAATACAAAATAAAATGGAAAAGCTTTTAAAATTTTTAAGGATCTATTCAACCCCATTTCTATATCTATTGTGTGCCCCCTGGGAACTAACAGAGTCTATCTCAGATTTCATTGCTTCTAGCCATTTCCCTGAGTCTTTATTACTCATGGCCTATTTGTAATTCAATGGATCATCATCATTTATAATGTGTACCTCATCGTCATCCTCTATGACGAATCCATACCTATCATGTATCTTCGATATTCTTCTAGATTTATGAATAGGGTGTTGTATAGTAGGTTCATCCACTTAGTGCTTTGATCCGTAGTAATTTATGGTTCTTAAATTTCTTCAGGATATATCTTACTCCCACTGACCCTTTCATGGATAATATCCTTTTTTAAGAAGGCAACATATTTTGCAACAAACACCTTTTGATCAGTTGGATGATAAAAATAATACCCTCGTGTTTCTTTAGGGTAGCCCATAAATCTACACTTGTCGAATTTAGTTTGTAGCTTATCATTTTCAAACTTTTTGACATAAGTTGGACAACCCCATGTCTTAACATGCTTAAGATTTGGTTTCCTCCCTTTCCACATCTCATATGGGTTCTTTGGGATGGATTTGGTAGGCACCTTGTTAAGTAGGTATGCAGCCGTTTCTAGGGCATAACCCTAGAAGGAAATTGGAAGATCGATAAAACTCATCAAGGAACGAACCATGTCCAACAATGTTTGATTTCTCCTTTCAGATACTCCATTTACCTATTATGTACATGGTGGAGTCTATTATGAGAGTATGCCATTATCTTTGAGACAATTGAGAAACTCACCGCTTAAGTATTCTCCACCTCGATCTGATCGAAGAATCATAATACTTTTGCCAGTTTGATTCTCTACTTCACTTCTGAACTCTTTGAACTTTACAAATGATTCAGATTTGTATTTCAGTAAATACACATATCCAAATCTTGAGTGATTATTAGTGAAAGTAATAAAATAAGAATACCCTCCTCGTACATTCATTGTCATAGGTCCACAAACGTCTGTGTGAACCAATGCTAACAACTCTGCAACTCTGTCTCCTTTTCCACTAAAAGGAGATTTAGTCATTTTACACATGAGACAAGATTCACAAGTTGGATATGATTCATAATCAGATAGCTCTAAGAGCCCATCCTTATGCAACTTGGATAATCTTGTTTCATTGATATGACCGAGTTACAGTGCCACATATAGGTATAATTAACATCATCTCTTTTCCTTTTCTTAGTTTGTTTAATTTGAAATATATTTTCATGCAAGTCAAGTATGTAAAGTCTATTTCAAAAATTACCAACACCATATAAAATATTGGTATTACAAATAGAACAACTGTTGTTCTTTATTATAATGTCAAATCCATCCATATCTAATACGGAAATAAAAATAATATTTCTAATGATATTCGGAACAAAATAACAATTATTCAAATTAATGGACTTGCTTGTAGGCATTGCTAAACAATAAGTGCCTACAGCTAATGCAACAACCTTTGCTCCATTTCTCACTCGTAGGACAACCTCATCCTTGTACAGCTTTCTACTTCTGACCATTCCCTGCATAGTATTACATATGTGAGAACCACAGCTGGTATCCAATACCCAAGTAGAATGTTGACTTTCTAAAAAATTAATTTCAATCATAAACAAACCTTGATTAGGATTTGAAGCTTCTACAAGCTTCTTCTGCTTTTGTTCTGCAAGGAAATCCTTGCAGTTCCTCTTTCAGTGTCCCGGCCTATTGCAATGGAAGCACATTCCTTTGATAACTGGATCATGTTTCTTTTGTTCCTTCCTATTCACATTACCCTTGGCCTTCTTAGATTTCTTCTTTTCAGAAGATACCTTAGGCCTCTTCCTTTTCTTGGAAGAATCATCCACCATTAAGACATGGTTCTTCTTGAATGGGAAGTGAACTTCTGCAGTTTTCAATAGAATGAAATCTTATTGGAACTATCCATATCCGGTTCGTATGTTAAGTAATTCAAACAAGCTAACATCCAACTTATTCATGTGAAAATTCACAACAAATTGTGAGGTCTCAAGGAGTGACTGCAAAACTAAGTCTTGACTCAACTCTCCATCCATGATGAACCCAAGCTGTCCAAGGCGCTCAATCAGATTGATCACCCTTAGGACATGAGTCTTAACGGCAGTGCCCTTGTACTTCCGAGATCGGAAGAGCTCCTTAGATATCTCATATGTAACAGTTCTACTTTGTTCACCATACAACTCCTTAAGGTGAAGCAACATAGTAGAAGCATCCATGTTTTCATGCTAACACTGAAGCTCGTTATTCATAGATGTGAGCATGATGCATTGAGCCACAGATGCATCATCTTGCCACTTTACTATAGTGGCAATCTCTTCCCTAGAGGATGTTTCTGGAATAGTTCCAGGTACATGCGAATTTAGGACATAAGAAATCTTTTCAACATTGAGAACTATTCTCAGATTCCTTAACCAGTCCATGTAATTCGGTCCTGTTAGTTTATAAGCCTCAAGTATGCTACGTAGTGGAATTAGTGATTTCGACATTTTTAAATTTCTGCATGTGAAAAGACAACATTTTAGCAAACATTCAATTAATTAATTATTTATATATCAAAATAAATTAGTCTTATTTTAGATTGGTATCTCCCACTATTTTATTCAAACTATATTACCCTCACTTTTATAGTTCGACAAAATCTAATTAAAGATTTGCTAGTGAGAATAAGGATCATATTTCAAATGTATATGGCCTTATGGATGGCATAACAAACCATATATAAATAAATAGGTAGACAACTCTTTGTCAATTACATTAACATATAACTCCTTTTATTTTGCCTCTCAGATTATTTTGATCAAGTGGTAGCACATCCGAATCAAAATTATCTGAGTTAAGTCCCACCTAGCACTTCAATATATTCAAAAAAGAAAAATATTGTCCTTGGGGTTGGCACAACAAAACAATATTGTTTAATTTTCTTTATAAGCATCAAATGTAATAAATTAACATCTTAAATACTTAATACTTGCCTTCTGGATAGTACAACAAACTCATATTAAATATTTAATGCTCTATTAATTTTATCATGCTAGAAGGTGACGTTAGATATTCCAAATATCTTTGAACGCTTTAGACTTAAAATAATTTCTTTGAGGGGTTTGTTATTATTAGTCTCATCTTATTTAGCGCGCATGAACACACACACACACACACACATAAACACACACACACACACACACACACACACACACACACACATATATATATATATATATATATATATATATAATACGCGTTATTTTTTTAAAACATCCGAAGCATGTTTGCATAAAATATATATATATATATATATATATATATATAATACTAGCATGCACTTATAGAATACTATATTTTACTCGGATTGATTATGGACTTTTATTCTACTTTGGTTCACTAGAGCCATCAAGTGAACTAAAAGGTCAAACCTAGAAGTGCAATAATTAAATTTAAACATAACTATTACATTTAAACCTGAGCTTTATACAAATGGGTCTTCAAGTGCTCCTAGCTCCTTGTTCTCCAGTTCTTCAAGGTAATTCTAACTAGTCCTATTAAATAAACTATTTAATTTAAATTGAAACCTTGATCAGCAGTCAAGGGGAAGTACATAGGAAGGAGATAGAATTTTACATCAACAAAAATTAGAGAAAACGAGGTGCGCAGACCCCATTTAATAAAAAACATTCATTCAAGCATTCAACTAAAATAAAATCCAATCACATTGGTCAATAGTCCATAATCAACCCCATTTATTTTCATACATATCACCATATGCATCAATAAATAAAATATTTAATATATACATTGATATCGATTTAATGGACAATCCCAGTTAGTTTTGGAAACCAATTTCAACTCTAATTAGTTATCATGGAATCCAATTCCAACTCTAATTAGTTAGCATGAAATCCAATTCTAATTAAAACAAACATCTTTATTTTAATTCAACTCCAAATCTAATAAACTCCTTTATTATTATGGAATTAGTGAAAAAAAACTTTTAATTTTAATTTGAATTAAAACAAACCTTTTATCTTGATTAAACAAAAAAAATTATTTTCAGGGGGTGGCGCTGCGGCGTCGCTAGTGAACTAGCATCCGGCTATCGCGCCATGTCACAAAAAATAGAGACAGCTGGCTGGCACTGTGGCGCTGCTGAATTACTAGCTTCAGGCGCTGCAGCGATACGTCAGCACTAGAGACACGGAACCGGCGCTGTGGCACTACTGTAAATCCTGTGACAGGCGCTGCAGCGCCGCTGGGCAATGTCTGTTTTTCTGGTTCATGAATTGTGCAGTTTTTTTCCAAAAACATAATTCCTAGCTAACTATTATGCCCAATTAAAATTTATGTGTTATGGGATGAGTTAACTCAATTACTTCAAATTGAATATTTAGAATAATTGAGAAGGATTGTGGAGTTATTATAAGCTCGAAGAATACCTTGTGTGGCACAGTGGTGAGAACTATGTGATTTAATTAAATTAAAGAAAGAATTAATGAGTGTATAATTAATTAATAATATATTATTAATTAATAGGTATTATGAGTAATGACATATTAATGAATAAATAGTAATCTATATTTTGAGATTTATGTTTATTCAATTAAAATTGCTTAACATATAGTTATGCAATCACATATTGTATAGTAACTGCAACTATATAATATAATGTATAATGTAAAATGTTGACATAACTACGTAATATAGAAACTATATAATAAAAGGAAGTGACATGGTTAGACTTATAAAAGGCATGTTGTATGTACATTATATAGTATAGAACCAAACTATATTATAAAGTGTAGTGTGACATTTTAGTAAGACTATGCCATATGGAAACTATATTGTAAGAATAATAAAATTGTATGAGTTACTTATGTGACCATGTGATAGGTATAGTACTTTAATGAATACTAAAAGCCTATCCCTCATTCTTCTCCCAAACTCTTCCTAGTTCATGATTGTGGGGGAGTGGGATTCATGATTTAATCTACCAACTTCTTCATAACCTCCATACAAATCAAAAGTTCGTTGGTTTAATTTGAAGAACAAAAGTATTGCCTATGTATTGATTCCTATATAAATATGGCTCCCTCCCTTCTCTTTTCAAATTGCTAAGAATTGTTTAAGTGTTGAGAGCATACACTAATTATATCAGTAGAGTGAGAGGTGTGGATTAGCAACAAGCTAAATTGCATATCAGAGGTATAATCTACATTTCACGTTCTTCATTTCATTCTCTGTCAAAACTCCATTGCTTGTTTCTGTCAAAATCCAAGTTCTTGATCATGTGGAATTGAAGTATAATTGAATTATAGAAAGCTTGATTAACTGCTATATGGACATACATACATGTTCCTTGTCCTTCATTTTTATTTTCGGTTTATGTTTTGCAAATTTTGTAAAAATTCAAAGTCTTGAATTAAGTTGGAAATTCACAAATTTGTGATTGGATGACGGCAATTGGTTGTTATATAAGCTATATATGCATTAGTAAGGTAACATAGTTGGTTTAATAATAAATTCGTAGGAAATTTCTGCGTTTGGTTTTTGGGTTTGCCGTTTTCTGGAGCTGTCTGTCGCTGGCTGGGAGCCAGCGCAGCTGCGCCAATTTTGCACTGGGCAGCTGCGCAGCTACGCCAGCAGCCTGCAGCAGTTCCCTGCATCCTGCTCCAAGGCTGTTAGGAATTACTCGTTTGATTTAGTTTAAGACAACATGCTAGCTTGTGTAACATATATATATAAATATACTAAGGCATGTAAACATGTTTTAAACTAAGATGGTATACATTTTAACAAAAAGACTTATGTTCTTCAAAGTAACTTAAAGTTTTATAAACGAACGTTAGCATAAATGAAGTATATTAGTATTCTAATTTCCGAGGCATGTTAGTATGATGTAGAGATGCATGAAAGACGTATTAACGTATGCATATATGTTTTATAGTATCACATGAGCATGTCAAACCTTGTTAGTGAATATACTAACAAAAATACAAGTTTTGAAGGTTGATATCGACATGTAAAAGACCATACACACATTCTGATTTTTCAGGCATGTTTGTATAAACTTGAAATACACGTCGGACACATTAACTTACGTGTATAGATTTCATAATGTAGCATGAACGTGTTAGAACGTATTAGCAAACTTTATTAATGAAAGCATAAGTGTTGAACGTGAACGTCGACATGTTACATTGAGATTTGAATTTTGATACTTATGAACATGTTAATAGAACTTGTAGATTTTCTAATGTATCATTTATGTTTGCCTATTATGTTACATGTAGTGAAACCAAATTTGCGTAAATGAAGCATGTTTTCAAATTAATGACAATGATAGTTGCATATATGTGATATAAAAACTCATGAACATGTTTAATATAAGTATATGATTACCTTATGTGTTTTAAAAGCAAGCATGATAGGCTTTGTGAATTCCATGGCCTTGAATGACCGTAAGTGTCGACCTAGAATCTATATCACCTATGTTTGGAACGAGAAAAGGTTATACGAACATGGAAAGACTCTTTAATATGTATATATGCTTTGTGATATCATATGTTAATACGTGGATTCGAATTCGACAGTTAACTTATAGTAATGCCATAACTTGCTAAAATGAAATATATTTAGTATGGATTGTGGTCTTATGTGATATTAATAATATGAGAGCATGTTTGCTAATTATTGCGATCTTATATGATATGAGAATGTGTT
Source organism: Panax stipuleanatus (assembly GCA_020205555.1). Lineage (NCBI taxonomy): Eukaryota > Viridiplantae > Streptophyta > Magnoliopsida > Apiales > Araliaceae > Panax > Panax stipuleanatus. The sequence continues at coordinate 157,482 of JAINUT010002232.1, forward strand.
TAAACTGAAAAGGAGGAACGTTAAGGATAGAAATTATATTCTATATAACTGTGTAGCTAGGTTAAAACTTAGCTTATGTGTTGATCGTATATTCGAAGATAAAATGTGAAGTTAAATTATATGACTATTGAATATCATATATATACGATAAGAATTTGAAAGTGTTGATTTACTTTACGTGAGTAAACTATGCATAAGGCAAGTATCTAAACCTTATCTCTTTGGATTCAAGTTTCCTAACATATACTCTTTTACGGTGCAAATATTCTTTCCTTGTATATTGTGCGCTAGTTTCTTTACTTACTCGTTTGAATTGAATTAGCATACTTGAACTCTTATTTCATTAAAGCTATTATTCATGATGAACTTAGTATTGTTCTTGAATATTATGAAAATGTATATGCCATTTGATTCGGCTAGACTTATATTATTGAAAAGCGACCTAAACCAATTGATTGGTGCGGGATCTTGTATTTGATTGAGAAGAACAAAATATAACTGTCGGAGAACTGACGCGCGCACATTAGTATGATTGAGTGTTATGCATAACATAGGGTACTTTAGGCTGATCACCTGTTGTACTTGTTTTGTTGGATTTTTAGTTTATTACTGTCAAATTATGTGGTAGTTCATAGTCCTTAGTAACTGCTCAATATTCAGTTATATTGAAATCTTGAATTGATTTATTATTGAATCACATTAATATTATTATGTCCTTAGTGACAGTTATTGAGAACTGTTGATATTCTTATTATCCTTGAACTATCAAACCTTACTATACCATTTTCGAGAATTGAGAATTATATTACAAACCTTTATTGTATATTACTTGCTGAGCAATTTGTGTTCATTCTTGCTTTTCCTAAAAATATTTCAGTTAAGGCCGAGCAGTGTTGACCCTCGAGTACCGACAAGGATAAGGGAAATGCTACGGAGTAGCTTTGTTTATGTAGGACTTTATGATTGTAATAAATAACTTATGATATTATGTACTAGTTAAGGTTATTTATGCTTAAGATATGTCTAAGCTATGTAATCACTATTTAAGTTACGAGACCTTGGGACGTGAATAATTATATTATTTAAATATAATTTATTCGGTATTAGTTGTGTATTATTCCGCTGTGCGATGCGACATTTAGTCGTATTATTATTGTGATGTATTACCATGAGCACGTGACAAACCGAATTCGAGAGACACCGTGACGGTCCTAGAATTTAGGGGCGTCACAGTTCTCACGTAGCTTCTTTAGCGTTGTGGTTCCTCCAAATTACCTCAACAGAAGGTATTACTTTGTTACTGAGAACTTGCTCTTTCCTGGCAACAATCTGAACATGAACTTCTTCGTATGATAAATCTTTCTCAAATTGTAGGGGTTTATATTCTATCACATGTTTGTAATCAGGTTTATAACGTCGTAATACCGACATATGGAAAACGTTGTGGACATGTTCCAGTGTCGGAGGTAAAGCTATCTTAGAGGCTACTTCTCTAATTCGTCGTAATACCTTAAATTGTCCAATGAACCTCGGCCTCAATTTTCCCTTCTTACCAAATTTGATCTTTCCCTTCCAAGGAGAGACCTTCAAAAATACAAAGCTACCTGATTCAAACTCTACATTCTTGCGGTGTGGATCGGCGTATTTCTTCTGCCTATCTTGAGCCGCTACTAATCTTGTTTGAATTACTTTAACTATCTCTGCCGTTTGTTGGACTAACTCTTGTCCTAGCAATTGTTTTTCGCCAACTTCATCCCAGTACAGTGGAGTTCTGCACTTTCTACCGTACAACGCTTCGTAAGGCGGCATACCAATACTAGCGTGGTAACAATTATTATAACCGAATTCTACAAGCTGTAAATGATCATCCCAATTGCCTTTAAAATCCATGATACAGGCTCTCAACATATCCTCTAAGGTCTGGGTTGCCCTTTCACTTTGTCCGTCAGTCTGAGGGTGATAAGCAGTACTCATCCTCAACTGTGTTCCCATGCACTCTTGTAATCTTTTCCAAAAATTTGATGTGAAACGCAGATCGCGGTCAGAAACAATTGACACTGGCACTCCGTGCCTCGAAACAATCTCTTTCACGTATAACTTCGCTAATTGTTCCTGGTTAAATCTAATTCTGATCGGAAAGAAGTGTGCGGATTTCGTTAATCGGTCGACGATAACCCATACTACGTCATAGCCTTTCTGGGTCGTCGAGAGGCCAACAACAAAATCCATTGTAATATATTACCATTTCCATTCTGGGATTTCTAAAGGTTGTAACAAACCACTTGGTCTTTGGTGTTCTGCGTTGACCCTTTGACAAGTCAGACACTTGGCAACACAATCGGCAACGTCTCTTTTCATATATGGCCACCAAAAGTGTTGTCGTAAATCCTGATACATCTTGGTACTTCCGGGGTGAATGGAATCCCTCGAACTTTGAGCCTCACTCAGAATGTCCTTGATTTCTGGTATTGGCGGTACCCAAACTCTACTTTCAAATCTCATTAAGCTATTTAATTTATTCTATCACCATAGATTAAATTAATTATACTTAATGCATTATTACTATCATGCCATTTTCTTCTTAAATAATTCTTCTTCCTTTTATGGTGTGACCCTTTAGGTTCTCCATATTAAACCGGTTGTGAATAAATCAATTAGAACAATTTTAATCTTATTTAAATAAATAAATTAAACTAATAATATATTTAAATAAATAACATTTATTTTACAATAGGGATAAGCCTCCCTAGCGATCAACGACTTTCCAGATAATATAGATTTCAACATTGATCATAAAAGAACCTGTGAGTTAATAGTTACCGTATAATTCAATTCTTCTACCATACAATGTCCCAATTAATTATAAGACATGGATTTACTGTCAAGTCTTACTTTATTTAATCATATGTATTTCGATTAGAAAATGCACAACTCCAAATAATGATAATTAGAAACCTCTTTCTAATTTCATTCTACTTTGGTCAAGGATTCCTTGGTTGTCATTTAACGAATCACATAAGGCATATGTCATCTTTTACTAGAGGTAGTAGATTCTTTATTGATTATTCATTATCTTCATATGTAACTCATAATACCCAAGCATACCCTATATATGCCTTAAAAGGCCTTAAGGAATAAATTAAAGTATAATTTGTTACATACAAGATACTATGATGATCTCAAGTCCAAGGATCACTTGTACTACTATCACATTAGGAATTCCTATTGACAGACGAGGAAAACTCCATCAGGTATTCCATAGCGAGTCACGTTCAGTGAACTTATTCTCCAATATGCACCTCCATACTTGCTTTAGTGTCTCCACACAAATGACCATGAGACCAGTCATCCTCATCCAATGAGCAAGTAACATATGTACCAATCTATCCGGATTTACTAATCCCCATTTTAGAAATCCCACGATTAAGAACTATTTTAATTTTTAAGCTTTCTAAGAATTTAGATCTCATTAGCATGATCTCATCATGATTCTAAACGCATTGCTTAAAACTATGGGTTATTTACATATTATAAAAATAGCACCATGTAGATATTTAAATGCCTTAAATGAATATTTTATTAATAAATAAATAAGACTGTTTACAAAGTATGTGCTTTATCATCATACATGATTGGCTTGTATCCACACTACTATCAGTAAGTGACTTCGCTGTGTGAGTCGTCTTGGGACAACGAAGGGATAAGGTTTTTCATGTTATCTACTATGCAAGAAAAACCTTGATCCCAACTGAACTACACCACCACAAAGAAGAAGCTTCTAGCGGTGGTATACGCTTTTAATAAATTCAGGTCTTATCTGATTGGGCCAAAGGTAGTTGCATACACAGATCATGCTACAATCCGATACCTGATTTCAAAGAAAGATGCTAAGCCTCGTCTCATTCGGTGGATACTGATAGTAGTGTGCATACAAGCCAATCATGTATGATGATAAAGCACATACTTTGTAAACAATCTTATTTATTTATTAATAAAATATTTATTTATTAAAGGCATTTAATTATCTACATGGTGCTATTTTTTATAATATGTAAATAACCCATAGTTTTAAGCAATGCTTTTAGAATCATGATGTTGATCATGCTAATGAGATCTAAATTCTTAGAAAGCTTTAAAACTAAAATAGTTCCCAATCGTGGGATTACTAAAAAGGGGATTAGTAAATCCGGATAGATTGGTACATATGTTGCTTGCTCATTGGATGAGGATGACTGATCTCATGGTCATTTGTGTGGAGACACTAAAGCAAGTATGTAGGTGCTTATTGGAGAATAAGTTCACTGAACGTGACTCGCTATGGAATACCTAATGGAGTTTTACTCGCCTGTCAATAGGAATTCCTAATGTGATAGTAGTACATGTGATCCTTGGACTTGAGATCATCATAGTATCTTGTATGTAACAAATTATACTTTGACTAATTCCTTAAGGCCTTTTAAGGCATATATAGGGTATGCTTGGGTGTAATGAGTTACGTATAGAGATAATGAATGATCAATAAAGAATCTACCACCTCTAGTAAAAGAGGAGATATGTCCTATGTGATTCGTTAAATGACAACCTAGGAATCCTTGGCCAAGGTAGAATGAAATTATAAAGAGGTTTCTAATTTGCATTATTTGGAGTTGTGCATTTTCTAATCGAAATACATATGATTAAATAAATTAAGACTTGACAGTAAATCCATGTCTTATATTTAATTGGGACATTGTATGGTGGAAGGATTGAATTATACGGTAACTATTAACTCACAGGTTCTTTTATGATTAATGTTGAAATCTATATTAATTGGAAAGTCGTTGATCGCTAGGGAGGCTTATCCCTATTGTAGAATAAATGTTATTTATTTAAATAGATTATTAGTTTAATTTGTTTATTTAAATAAGATTAGAATTGTTCTAATTGATTTATTCACAACCGGTTTAATATGGAGAACCTAAAGGGTCACACCATAAAAGGAAGAAGAATTATTTAAGAAGAAAATGACATGATAGTAATAATGCATTAAGTATAATTAATTTAATCTATGATGATAGAATAAATTAAATAGCTTAATGTTTATTATTTAATATTTTAGAAATATTAAATATAAATTAATAAGAGGAGTCTTATTAATATTATTATTATTATTATTATTTTAATTCTAAAGGAGTTTAGGAATTAATATAATATTAGTACTCTCTCTCAATCCTAATAAAGATTAGGATATAAATTAATTAAATAAAACCCTATTCTAATTGGATTAAGAGGGTTAACGTAATATCTATATAAGAGAGTCTTATATCAAAAATAAGGGACGCGAAATTTTCCAAGAGTTGGGAGTACACATATTCTATAGAGATAGAAACAAGGGTTAAGCCAATAACCCATCTTCTTGAGTTCTTCATCTTCCTTGGTGGATCACCGTTAGAGGCCAAACATTTGGGTGGCTGACATTGATCAAGGGAAGGAGCCACTACAGAGGAATCAAAGGAATCAAAGGAGTAGAACTTGTACCTGAGGAAGCTTAGATCTTCAAAGGTATAATTCCATGTTCTCTCTTTTCTGTTATTGATAACAAGCACAAAGCATGATCATGGTTATGGGTTTGTATAAATTTTAAAAACCTAGTTTTTACACTTTCGCCCTATTTATGTGATTTGATTACATGATTGCGTTACGTACAAACCCAACAGTGGTATCAAAGCCTAACTTTGTGCTAATTATCAATTTTATAATTGCATGTATGAATTGATGTGAGAATTGGATCGTTTTTCTGGACAAAAATCATTTTCTGCAAGTTTCTGCGGCGAACGGCGCAGCTGCGCAGCCTCCCAGTTCATTACTGGCGCAGCTGCGCCGGTCTGCAAAAACTGCTGCTTCCGTCTACCTGCGCAGCTGCGCAGATGCCCAGTTCATTACTGGCGCAGCTGCGCCGGTACCTGGACAGACCCTGAAAATTGATTTTAATTAATTAAGTAAACTGTTTATTTAATTGATAAAGTGTTAAAATAAAGAAGTTTATTTTATCTGAAATATGATTACAGAATGCTAAAATTAAAGGAGTTTAATTTGGATTTATTTTTGATTAAAATAAAAGAGTTTATTTTGTTTCAAAAATAAAATTTAGCAAAACTTTTGTCCATTAAATAACATCGATCCATATATGGAATAGCATTGTTATTCCTGAGATGAATGGATATTTATTGATGCATATCTTGATGTGTATGATAATAAATGGGGTTGATTATGGACTATGACCAATGTGATTGGATTTTATTTTGGATGAATGCTTGAATGTATGGGTTTTATAAAATGGGGTCTGCGTACCTCGTCTTCTCTAGTTTTATTCTCGATGTAAATTCTATCTCATTTCTATGTACTTTCCCTTGACTGCTGATCAAGGTTTCTATTTAATTTTAAAATAAGTTATTGTAATAGAGATAGTTAGAATTATTTTGAAGAAATTGGAGACCAAGGAGCAAGGAGCGCGTGAAGACCCGTTTGTATGGAGCCCGGGTTTAAATGTAATAGTTACATTTAAAATTTAAATTCTTGCACTCCTAGGTTTGACCTTTTGGTTCACTTGGTGGCTCTAGTGAACCAAACTAGAATAAAAGTCCATAATCAATCCAGGTAGAATATAGTATTCTATATCGCATGCTAAATATTATATATATTATATTTTATACAAACAAGCTTCGTATGTTTAATAAAATGACGCGTATTTTATATATATATGTGCATGCGCGCTTAAAAGATGAGACAAATAATAACAAACCCCTCAAAGAAATAATATTAAGTCTGAAGCGTTCAAATGATATTTGGAATATCGAACGTCGCCTTCTAGCATGATTAGTTAATAGAGTATTAAATATTTAATATGAGTTTGTTGTGCTATCCACAAGGCGAGTATTGAATATTTAAGATGTTAATTAATCACATTTGATGCTTATCAAGAAAATTGAATGATCTAGTCTTGTTGTGCTATCCATAAGGACGAAAATTTTTCTTTTTGAATTTATGGAAGTGCTAGGCTGGACTTAACTTAAATCATTTTAGTTCGGATGTGCACACACATGACCATTATGATTTAAGATGCAAAATAAAAGGAGTTACATGGTGATGTAATTGACAAGAGTTGTCTACCTATTTATTTGTATATCGCTTGTTGTGCTATCCACAAGGTTATATACATTTGAAATGGGATCCTTAATCTCACTAGCAAATCTTTAATTAGATGTTGCCGAACTATATGAGTGAGGGTAATATAGTTTGATGAAAATAGTGGGAGATACCAATTTAAAATAAAGACCTAAATTTATTTTGGTATGCAAAGTTAATAAAATGAATGTTTGCTAAAATGTTGTCTTTTCACATGCAGAATTTTAAAAATGTCAAAATCACTAATCTCACTACGAAGCATACTTGATGCAAATAAGCTTACCGGCCCGAATTATGAGGATTGGCTAAGAAATCTGAGAATTGTTCTCACTGCTGAAAAGATTTCTTATGTCCTAAATTCCACTATCCCTGAATCTGTTTCAGAAACAGCCTCTGAGGAAGAGATTGCCACTTTCAATAAGTGGCAAGATGATGCATCTGTGGCTCAATGCATCATGCTCGCATCCATGAATAACGAGCTTCAGCGTCAGCACGAAAAAATGGATGCTCCTGCTATGCTGCTTCACCTCAAGGAGTTGTATGGTGAACAGAGTAGGACTGCTAGATATGAGATATCTAAGGAGCTTTTCCGATCTCGGATGACCTAGGGCACTACCGTCGAGACTCATGTTCTGAAGGTAATCAATTTGATTGAACGCCTTGGACAGCTTGGGTTCGTCATGGATGGGGAGTTGAGTCAAGACTTAGTCTTGCAGTCACTCCCTGAGACCTTCTCGCATTTTGTGGTTAATTTTCACATGAATAAGCTAGATGTTAGCTTACCTGAGCAGCTTAACATGCTGAAAACTGTAGAAGGTCACTTCTCATCCAAGAAGAACCATGTCTTGATGGTGGATTCTTCCAATAAAAGGAAGAGGCCCAAGGTGTCTTCTGAAAAGAAGAAATCTAAGAAGGCTAAGGGAAAAGGGAAAGCAATGGAGAAAAAGAAACCTGAACCAGCTAAAGGAATGTGCTTTCATTGCAATGAGCCGGGACATTGGAAGAGGAACTGCAAGAAGTTTCTAGTAGAGAAGAAGCTTGGAGAAGCTTCGACTTCCAATCAAGGTTTGTTTATGAATGAAATTAATTTTTCTGAAAGTCATAATTCTACTTGGGTATTGGATACCGGCTGTGGTTCTCACATATGTAATACTGTGCAGGGACTGGTCAGAAGTAGAAAGCTGAACAAAGATGAGGTGATCCTACGAGTGGGAAATGGAGCAAAAGTTGCTGCATTAGCTGTAGGAACTTATTGTTTAGCAATGCCTTCGGGCAAATCCATTTATCTTAATAATTTTTATTATGTTCCGAATATTATTAAAAACATTATTTCAATTTCTGTATTGGATATGGAAGGTTTTGACGTTATTATAAAGAACAATGGTTGTTCTATTTATAAAGACGATGTTTTATATGGTATTGAAAATTTGCGAAATGGACTTTATACACTTGACTTGCAAGAAAATATATTTCAAATTGAACAAATTAAGAAAAGGAAAAGAGATTATATTAATTATACCTATATGTGGCACTGTAGACTCAGTCATATCAATGAAACAAGATTATCCAAGTTGCATAAAGATGGGCTCCTTGAGCTATCTAATTATGAATCATATCCAACTTATGAATCTTGTCTCATGGGTAAAATGACTAAATCTCCTTTTAGTGGAAAAGGGGAGAGAGTTACAGAGTTGTTGGCATTGATTCACACAGACGTTTGTGGACCTATGACAACAAGTGCACGGGGTGGGTATTCTTATTTTATTACTTTCACTGATGATCACTCAAGATTTGGATATGTGTATTTAATGAAATACAAATCAGAATCATTTGAAAAGTTCAAAGAGTTCAGAAGTGAAGTAGAGAAACAAACGGACAAGAGTATTAAGATACTTCGATCAGATCGAGGTGGAGAATACTTAAGCAGTGAGTTTCTCAATTGTCTTAGAGAAAATGGTATAATCTCACAATGGACTCCTCCAGGTACACCACAGTTAAATGGAGTATCTGAAAGGAGAAATCGAACACTGTTGGACATGGTTCGATCCATGATGAGTTTTACCGACCTTCCAATTTCCTTCTGGGATATGCCCTAGAAACGGCTGCATACCTACTTAACAAGGTACCTACCAAATCCGCCCCCAAAGACTCCATATGAGATGTGGAAAGGGAGGAAACCAAATCTTAAGCATGTTAAGACTTGGGGTTGTCCAGCTTATGTCAAAAAGTTTGAAAATGATAAGCTATAGACTAAATCCGATAAGTGTAGATTTGTGGGATACCCTAAAGAAACCGTAGGGTATTATTTCTATCATCCAACTGATCAAAAGGTGTTTGTTGCGAAACATGTTACCTTCTTGGAGAAAGAGTTTATCCATGAAGGGGTCAGTGGAAGAAAGATATATCTCGAAGAAGTTCAAGAACCACAAGTTACCACAGACCAAAGTCAGGTACCTAACCAAGTAGAAGAACCTACTGTACCACACCATGTTCGTAAATCTGGAAGAGTACCGAAGATACCTGAGAGGTATGGATTCGTTATAAAGGATGACGATGAGGTATACATCATGAATGATGATGATCCATTGAATTACGAACAGGCTATGAGTAATAAAGACTCAGGGAAATGGCTTGAAGCCATGAAATCCGAAATGGACTCCATGTATGAAAACAAAGTATGGTCTTTGGTTTCACCACCTGAAGGTATTAAACCTATTGGGTGTAAATGGGTTTTTAAGAAAAAGACTGGAGCAGACGGAAAGGTAGAGACCTATAAGGCCCGACTGGTTGCAAAAGGTTTCAAACAAAGACAAGGAGTTGACTATGATGAAACCTTCTCACCAGTAGCCATGCTCAAGTCCATTCGGATTTTCCTTGCGATTGAAGCTTACAACGACTATGAGATCTGGCAGATGGACGTGAAAACGGCCTTCCTCAATGGGAAACTTGAGGAGGATGTGTATATGACACAGCCAGAGGGATTTATTTCAAAAATTGGAACAAATCAAGTCTGTAAGCTACAACGATCCATTTATGGGTTGATGCAAGCTTCTCGTAGATGGAACATTCGTTTTGATGAGACAATCAAAGAGTTTGATTTTATCAAAAATGAGGATGAACTATGTGTATACAAGAAGGTTAGTGGGAGCGCAGTATCATTCCTTGTATTATATGTTGATGATATATTACTGATAGGGAATGACATTCCTATGTTACAATCCATTAAAATCTGGTTATCTAAAAACTTCTCCATGAAGGACTTGGGTGAAGCATCCTATATTTTGGGGATAAAGATCTATAGAGATAGATCTAAAAGGATGCTCGGCTTATCCCAAGGAACGTACATTGATACGATGCTAAAGAGGTTTAGCATGGAAGATTCCAAAAGAGGTCTCATGCCAATGAGCCATGGAATAAATCTCTCCAAGAAACAGGCCCCAAAGACACCTAAGGAGAGAGACCGTATGAGTAAGATCCCTTATGCTTCTGCAATAGGATCTATCATGTACGGTATGATATGTACTAGACCGGATGTTGCTCACGCACTTAGTGTAACAAGAAGATACCAGTCGAATCCAGGAGAAGAGCACTGGAAGGTAGTGAAAAATATCCTAAAGTACTTGAGAAGGACTAAAGATATTTTTCTTGTCTACGGTGGGTCTGGATTAAAACTCGAGGGATTCACGGGCTCATGTTTTCAAACAGACCAAGATGACAGTAAATCTGTTTCAGGGTATGTGTTTACCTTGAAAGATGGTGTAGTGAATTGAAAAGGTTCCAAACAACAAAAGGTTGTTGGTTTAGTGACAAAGACAAAGTATATAACTGTAAGTGAAACTGCAAGTTGATGTTTTAGATGAAAAGTTCATTACAGAACTAGGAATAGGTCCTAAGTCTCATCTTGAATCTAAACATTTGTTGCGGCACTTTGATTAAAGAAATCATTGAAAGATGAGAGTGTAGACTCTCAAGACAACATTGCAGATCCATTAACTAAAGCTTTAACACAACAGCAGTTTGATCGTCACTTAGAGAAGTTGGGTATGAGATACCATGGCGATTGGCTTTAGTGCAAGTGGGAGATTGAAAGTAGTATGCATACAAGCCAATCATGTATGATGATAAAGCATATACTTTGGAGGCAATCTTATTTATTTATTAATAAAAATATTCATTTATTAAAGGCATTTAATTATCTACATGGTGCTGTTTTTATAATATGTAAATAACCCATAGTTTTAAGCAATGCTTTTAGAATCATGATGATGATCATGCCAATGAGATCTAAATTCTTAGAAAGCTCTAAAACTAAAATAGTTCCTAATCATGGGATTACTAAAAAGGGAATTAGTAAATCCGGATAGATTAGTACATATGTTGCTTGCTCATTAGATGAGGATGATTGATCTCATAATCATTTGTGTGGAGACACTAAAGCAAGTATGTAGGTGATTATTGGAGAATAAGTTCACTGAACGTGACTCGCTATGGAATACCTAATGGAGTTTTACTCACCTGTCAATAGGAATTCCTAATGTGATAGTAGTACAAGTGATCCTTGGACTTGAGATCATCATAGTATCTTGTGTGTAATGAATTATACTTTGACTTATTCCTTAAAGCCCTTTAGGGTATATAAAAGGGTATGCTTGGGTATAATGAGTTACATATGGAGACAATGAATGATCAATAAAGAATCTACCACCTCTAGTAAAGGAGGAGATATGTCCTATGTGATTCGTTAAATGACAACCCAGGAATCCTTGGCCAAGGTAAAATGAAATTAGAAAGGAGTTTCTAATTTACATAATTTGGAGTTGTGCATTTTCTAATCGAAATACATATAATTAAATAAAATAAGATTTGACAGTAAATTCATGTCTTATATTTAATTGGGACATTTTATGGTGGAAGGATTGAATTGTATGGTAACTATTTACTCACAAGTTCTTTTATGATTAATGTTGAAATCTATATTATCTGGAAAGTCGTTGATCGCTAGGGAGGTTTATCCCTATTGTAGAATAAATATTATTTATTTAAATAGATTATTAGTTTAATTTATTTATTTAAATAAGATTAGAATTGTTCTAATTGATTTATTCACAACCGGTTTAATATGGAGAACCTAAAGGGTCACACCATAAAAGGAAGAATAATTATTTAAGAAGGTAATGGCATAATCGTAATAATGCATTAAGTGAAATTATTTTAATCTATGGTGATAGAATAAATTAAATAGCTTAATATTTATTATTTAATATTTTGGAAATATTAAATATAAATTAATAAGAGGAGTCTTATTAATATTATTATAATTATTATTATTTTAATTTCTAAAGGAGTTTAGTAATTAATTTAATATTAGTACTCTCATTTATTCCTAATAAGATTAGGAGACAAATTAATTAAATGAATTTAATTAATTATTTCCCATGTGGTGGGAAGCCTAAATTAATTAAAAGAGTTTAATTAATTAAAAGAAATCCCATGTCTAATAGGATTAGAAGGGTTGACCAATATCTATATAAGAGGATTCTTATAATAGATATTACTTGATGCAATTCCAATTGTTGGAGAGTACTCCTTTTCTATAGAGGATAGAAAACTAAGCCAACCACCCTCCTTCTTGATAATTCATCTTCCTTGGTGGATCACCTCTAGAGGCCAAACACTTGGGTGGCTAACGTTGATCAAAGGAAGGAATCTAATCCGGAAATTCAAGGAGATCACGAAGAACAAGGAGTTGAACTAGTACCTGTGGAAGCTTCGTTCTACAAGGGTATGATTCCATAACTTCTTATTTATCGTTTTAAATTAATAATTTGCATAAAGGATGATCCGGGTAATGGTTTTGTAGAAATTTTTTTAAACTCTGATATACCATGCTTCCGCTAATTTTTGCAATTTGATTGTGTCACGATTTCGTACAAACCCAACAATCTATGCCTTGAGAAACTTTGGGAAGACCCGTAACGAAATCTATGGTAATGTGTTCTCACTTCCACTTTGGAATCTCAAGTGGTTGCAACGGACCCTTTGGCACTTGATGCTCCGCCTTGACACGGTGACACGTTAAACACCTCTAGATAAACTCCGCGATCTCTCTCTTCATATTGCTCCACCAAAATGTATGTCGAAGATCACGATACATTTTGGTACTCCCAGGATGGATTGCAAACGGTGTGTTGTGTGCCTCCATCATGATTCTATACTTCAAATCAGAATCGTTAGGAACACAAAGTATGGAGTTGACTCGAAGTATTCCTTCTTCATCAATTCTTGCTTCTGGAATACCACCTTCTTGCACTTTCTTTTTCATCTTCATCAGCTCTGGGTCTGTAGCTTTAGCAGCTTTAACTTTATCAATCAAAGCTGGTTCTACGCGCATACCTGACATCATCACGTGGGTCCCAAGAGTCTTAAACTCTATCTCCATCCTTTATAAGTCACACAAAATGGGCCTTTGGGTTGACAGCATCGCACTCGTTCTTGCATATGATCTTCTACTCAACGTGTCAGCAACCACGTTTGCTTTACCAGGATGGTATTGGATTGTATGGTCATAATCTTTCAACAGCTCAAGCCAACGTCGTTGCCGCATATTGAGTTCCTTTTGAGTGAAGAAATATTTAAGGCTCTTATGATCCGTATAAATCTCTAATTTCACTCCATACAGGTAGTGTCTCCAGATCTTCTACGCGAAAACGACAGCTGCCAACTCTAGATCATGAGTAGTATAATTCCTCTCATATTCTTTGAGTTGTCGCGAGTCATAGGCTATGACTTTCCCATGTTGCATGAGAACATCCTAACCCTTTGCCCGAAGCATCGTTGTAGATGACAAATCCATCCAAATCAGATGCTATTGTCAGAACAGGTGCTAAAATAAGTCTCCTCTTGAGCTCTTGGAAGCTCTTCTCGCATTCCTCGCTCCATCCAAACTTTGCATCTTTCCGAGTTAGTTGACTTAATGGAGTAGTGATACCAGAAAATCCTTCCACGAATTTCTAATAATAACCAGCTAAGCCCAGAAAGCTACGTACTTCTGTCACCGACTTAGGTTGATCCCAACTTTGTATTGCTTCAATCTTCAGCGGGTTAACTGATATTCCATGTTTCGATACCACGTGCCCAAGGAATGCCACTTCCTCTAGCCAGAACTTGTATTTCTTCAACTTGGCATATAGCTTGTTTTCACGAAGCCTTTGAAGTGCCAGCTTCACGTGGTGCTCATGATCTTCATGGCTTTTGGAATGGATAAGGATGTCATCAATAAATACAACCACGAACTGATCTAAATATTCCTTGAATACACGGTTCATCATATCCATGAAAGCAGCAGGAGCATTAGTCAATCTAAAAGACATGACTAAGAATTCATAATGCCCGTATCCAGTTTTGAAGGCAGTCTTCGGAATATCCTCAGTTTTAATCTTTAACTGATGATATCCAGAACGAAGATCGATCTTTGAAAACTATTGTGCACCTTGCAACTGGTCAAATAGGTCATCAGTGCGAGGTAACGGATACCTATTCTTGATCGTGACATGGTTCAATTCCCGATAATCAATACAAAGTCGCATACTCCCGTTTTTCTTCTTTACGAATAAAACAGAAGCACCCCAAAGAGATGTACTAAGACGTATAAAACCTATGTCTAACAACTCCTGTAGTTGGACCTTTAACTCCTGAAGTTCAATAGGAGCCATTCGATATGGGGTTTTAGAAATGGGTTTTGTACCGGGTTCAAGGTCAATACAGAATTCAAATTCACGTTCTGGGGGTAGACCGGGAAGTTCTTCGAGAAATACATCAGGAAACTCATTAACAACAGAAATATCATTCAAATTTGACAAATTCTGGTTTAAATCAGTGACATGGGCTAAGAAAGCTTGACATCCATTTTTCAATAAACGAATAGCTTTATGACTTGAAATGACAAAGATTGATTTTAGTGGTTTGGTGATTTGAATTCGCACAACAGGTTGGTTAGGAATATGAAAACTAACAACCTTACAAAAATAATCAATTTTGGCATGATAAGTGGTTAACCAGTCAATTCCTAAAATTACATCAAATGCAAGTATTTTCAAATATATAAGATCAACAGGTAGGGTGAGGGTGCCAATTTGAATCTAACAAGATTTGTAAACTGTAGATGTAACGAATGTTTCACCCAACAGAGTTTCAACACATAAGTCAAAGTCTAATTTCTCATGAGTCAAGTTCAAACGTTGAGCACAAGCAGGTGAAATAAAAGAATGGGTAGCACCGGTATCTAATAAGGTATAGACTTCGCAAGAGGTTACGATTAGCTTACCCGTGATCACCTCGTTCGGTTTCCTCGTGTGTTGGGTAGTCACGACAAACGCTCTTCTAGAGACCACCGACTTTGATTTGTCTAGGACAGTCTTTGGTATCACTATCCCAGCTGGATTTGACTTTGCTATAAAGCACATTCCACCCTCAACTACTTCGTCGCACTCCTGATCCATGATTTGAATCATTGCTCTTCGATCCATATTGAATTGGGGTTGACCGCTATGCACACGGTAATTCCAAACTCGATGTTGGATTCTCTCAATTGTTGTCCAAAAAGTGAAATCCATATCATCTATTTTGGCCTTCTTAGATCTGACGTCTCTTTCTAAAATATTAACGCGTCGGGCGGCTTTTACCCATGCATCTTTAATTCTCACTCGTTTAGTTGTTTCTTCTTTCAGCTGATCGTTGACATTTGCATTCTCAGATTCCAGCTCTAATATCATATGCTCTGCCAGAGAGAGCTTCTGTTCAAGCCTCGCATATCGAGTAGCAAAATCTTGTATTGATGTATCTCTTTGTTCCACATCTGTCTGTCGTTCTTCACCCTGCTCTTCTAACTCATGAATACGATTCTACAGTTCTACATTTCGATCATAAAATTCTCCTAATAAATCCTCCGCAGGTTCCTCTTCTTCCCCACTCTCAGCTGTTACCTCTGCGATTAGCTCGGGTGCAACTATTAATTCTTCACTCACCATATGGATATCTCTAATTTCTTCTTCGCCTGACATCCTACAATCAAGTTCAATAACTTAATTAGCACTCCCCAATAAACACCTTTGTTATAACAAGTTATTATACTCCAATATTTATTCTTTAAATAAATCTCCTCGATTCATAACTTAAAACTCTATATGAGTTCACCTCTTGATTTTCAGATGTCATTCTTAAATACTGCCACAAAACAAAGGTTAATTAAACAAATTAACATATCACATATTAACCCCATGTTTCGACCGACCAATTAAATACCAAAAAAGCTTAGGTAGGACACACTAGCGAAGGATTTACTCATCTCTCCCCTCCTAGCTTTATTCCCAGATCTTTGCTAGAAATCATATCCCTAAGCTCTGATAGCAACTGTGACGCCCCCAAAATAAGTTCAATCCACCCAACCCATTCTGAGTCACCAAATACATGGTACAGAATCCAAATACATTCTTTTTTATCATACGGTCGTGCAAAATACGACCACACAACAGTGAGTGTCAATACAAATCGTATATAATACGAAATATAAACACTCAAATTTAGTCCTCACTATTTTTGTATCATAGTGTGATAATAATTGTAATAATTGAGGACTGAATTTGAGTGTTTATATTTCGTATTATATACGATTTGTATTGACACTCACAGTTGTGTGGTCGTATTTTGCACGACCGTATGATATAAAAGATTGTATTTGGATTTTGTACCATGTATTTGGCGACTCAGATTGGGTTGGGTGGATTGAACCTATTTTGGGGGCGTCACACCTTCACCCGAGGAATATGCAGCGAGAGATCGCATTCTTCGCCATCTATTTCTGACAATTATGAGGGCTACTTTATTGTAGATAACTCCTCGATTATCTCATTTTCCCTCATTAGTGCTTTAAGCGATGTAAATCACATCAGAGATTTTGATTGGGGCTCTTTCACATTTGCATATTTCCTCAAAGGGATGCACCTACGTTTTGAAGGCGTTACAAAGGCTTGGTTGGGCTTTTACCCTTTTCTATTGGTAAGTACTGGTAATTCATCTTCCATTTCTCGCCTTCAAGTATTTTTAATAGATAGATTTGATATTTTTGATGTCTACCTATTTCAGTTCTGGGCTTATAAGAGGCTTCATTGCATTCATCCAGTTACTACTTTGGGCTTCGAGACATATCTGCAGGGATGGCGTTGGCATCATTCTACCTTTACAGAGGTCCCTGTAGCGGAGGGCTTTACACACAGTCATCTACAGCTGGAGCGTTTGACTGCAGAGGCCATTACTTAGGTTCCTTACACCCCAGATTATATGTAAGTATGCTTTGAGGATGGTTTCCCGACAGGGTTTGAGTATGCTTTATCTGTGGCGCCACCAAATTCAGACCGTCACTGATCTCGAATTTGGTTCATCACGTACTAATTCTAATAACAACTAAAATCGCAAACAATGGAATAACAGAATAATTTACATTGATATAACATAAATATTCTCATCCCAAGTCTCGAAACTATTACTAATACACTTCATAACTTAAACCAAACATTTCTTAATACATAACATTTAAATAAGTCTTAATACAACATAACGAAAACATCATAATATAGAAAAGCACAGCTACTCCATAGCCTTGCCTTCGTACATGTCCTGTCCTGGGGTTCCACCTTGCCCTGCCCTAACTGAAATGTTTATGGGAAGCAAGAATGAGCAACAAATTTGCTCAGCAAGTAATATGTCAATAAATGTGAACAGGAATATATGCAGTTCTAAATCTCAAGGGTGAAATGGTAATTAATCGCTCAAGATTTCAAATAAGAATGTTGTGAACAAAATAAATAGCAATGACTTCCAAATCTATTTCGTGAAGTTGAATAAGGACCACTACGGGTCGAGAAGTTATTACAGGTTTCGAAAGTTTCAACAATTACAAGTGAATGAATAGACATCACTGAGTGTCGCTGTGGACCAAAGATTAATAAAGGAATCCAAAGAATTCAAAGTTTCAAGTTATTAAATATTGGATACTGAATGGTCTCTAAAAACCACGAACTTCTACTAGAATCACCAAAAATATTTCTGGTAACCCAAACAAGTACAATTAGGGGATCAGCCTATCGTACCTAGTGTTATGCATAACCTACCACACCACTGTCGGCACCCCGACTATATAGTTCCCCTTTTTACAAGGGTTGTTCAACTCAGTCAATTTCTAAGAGTCCGCACCAAGGCAATTGGTGTGGATCATTTTCCAATACATGATATTGGTCTAGCCGAATTAAATGGCGTAGACAACTTCAACAATGTATATCAGAATAATTTATGAGTTCAATACTCGCAACAATAATTCGAAGAATATAATTGTGATTTAAATCAAACTATGAAACATAAGTTTGTAAGGCAAGAATTATTCTAGCACCTATTTACTCGTACGACCAAAGTTAGTACAAGCTCGAATATGGGTTCAATAAAGAGTATGAATCAAATACTTGCTCAATAAAAGAGTAGTCAGATACTTGCAATTAATATACAAGAACGGTTTCAAGGAACTTTCACAATGAAAGAGTATAATTTAGGGAACTTACTTACGGCGTTCCTCGAATAAGTAACCACAAGGATAAGATACTTGCAACATAATAAAAGTAGGGTTCAGATACTTGCACTATAAATGAGTGTAAGTCAGGAAACTTGCACTTTAAAAGAGTGTAAGTTAGAGAACTTGCCTTATGCGTAGTTTATCCTCGTTAAATAAATCGACACTTTCGAATCTCTATCGTAATATATATATTTATATGTATATGATATTCATTAGTCATATAGTATAACATCATATCTAATCTTGGATATACAATCAACACACAAGCTAAGTCTTAGCCTAGCTACACAGTTATATAGTATCATATTTAATTCACAAGTTTCAACTAATATACTTTTATCATTAACGTTCCTTGTTTTGAGTTTAAAACACATTCTCATATCATATAAGATCGCAACAACTAGCAACATACTCTTATACTTATTAATATCACCTAAAACCACAATCAATACTAAATACATTTTATTTTAACAAGTTATGGCATTTCTATAAGTTAATCGTCAAAATTTGTTTCAAATAACAACATATAATATCACATAGCATATATACGTTAAAGAATACTTTTATGTTTGTATAACTTTCCCTCGTTCCAAACATATGTGATATAGCTTCTAATTCATGGTTCCTAACGACCTATGGTCATACAACGCCATTAATTCACATAAGTTATCATGCTTGTCATTTAAACCTATATGGGAGTCATATAACTTGTATTAAGCATACTCATGAATATTCACATCGCAAACATGTAACTATCATTGTTATTAGTTCGAAAACATGCTTCATTTATGCTTAACTTGATATCATGGCATCTAGCATGCTATATATACATGTATGATACATGAGTGGATCTACGAGTATTATCTCATATGTCCGTAAACTCCAGAATACGAAATTTGCAATAACATGTTAAGGTTCTCAATCAAAACTTATATTTTTATTAGTAAGGCTTACTAACATATTCGTGTTACTTCATGAAATCTGTATACATAAGTCAATAGGTCCGATATGCATTTGAAGGTTATATAAACTGTGACGCCCCCAAATTCCAGGACCGCCACTTGGTCTCTCGAATTCGGTTCATCACGTGCTCATGGTAATACATCACAATAATAATAATTAAATATCATACGATCACAGCGGAAAATCTATTCTAGAATAATTTACAATGATTTATTATAATTATTCCTCCAAGTCTCGCAACCTACAGTACTTAATAGATTACATAATAATATCAGTTAACGACTTATTACATAATCTAACTTAAGCTTAAACATAATCAAATCCAGTCTTACTACATCATCTTCATACAATATTAATATATGTAAAACATAACAGACATAAGCTAGTTGGTAGCTTTGCCCTTGCCCTTATCAATGCCCGAAGGTTCACCATGCTCTGCCTTAACTGAAATGTTTTAGGGAAAGCAAGAATGAGCACAAATTGCCCAGCAAGTAATATACAATAAGGGTGAGTAATAAGATTCTCAATTCTCGAAAGGGTATAACAAGATTTGATAGTTCAAGAATAACAAGAATATCAACAGTTCTCAATATCAGTCGCTAAGGACAGTATAATATCAATATGATTCAATAATAAGTCAATTCAAGATTTCAAATAATTGAATACTGAGTAGTCACTAAGGACTATGAACTTCTACTATAATTGACAGTAATAAACTGAAAATCCAACAAAAACAGATACAGCAGGTGATCAGCCTAAAGTACCCTCGTTATGCATAACAATCAATCATACTCAAGTGTGCACGTCGGTTCTCCGACAAATTATATATTCCCTTCAAAGAAGGTTGTTCTTCTCAGTCAAATACAAGATCCCGCACCAATCAATTAGTTTGGGTTGCTTTTCAATAACATAAGTCCCGCCGAATCAAATGGCATAGACATTTTCACAATATTCAAGAACAATACTAAGTTCAACATGAATAATAGCTTTAATGAAATAAGAGTTCAAGTATGGTAATTCAATTCAACCGATTAAATAGGAAACTAGTTCGCAATACACAAGATAGGATACTTGCATAGTAAAAGAGTATAAGTTAGGAAACTTTCACAATCATAGATTTCCTTACATAAAGTAAATGCGTCGGTTAGGATACTTGCACTTTAAAAGAGTGTAAGTAAGAGAACTTGCCTTTAGCGTAGTTTATCCATGAAAAGCAAATCAACACTTTCGAATTCCTATCGTAATACAGTTACGTATATATATGATATTCATTAGTCATATAATTAACTTCACATTTTCTCTTTGAATATACGATCAACACATAAGCTAAGTTTTACCTAGCTACACAGTTATATAGGATATAATTTCTATCCTTAACGTTCCTTCTTTAGAGTTTAAACGCATTCTCATATTATATAAGATCTCAACAATTTGCAAACATGCTTGCATATTATTAATATCACATAAGACCACAATCAATACTAAATATATTTCATTTTAGCAAGTTACGGCATCTCCTTAAGTTAACCGTCAAAATCGGGTTCAAGTAACATCATATAATATCACGTAGCATGTATTCATATTTAAAGGATACTTTCATGCTTGTATAACTTTTCCAAATCCAATCGTACATGTACAGGTTCTTAAGTTAATACTTAAAGCCATTCAAGGACACGAACTCATATGGTCTAACATGGTCTCTTTTAAACGCATAAGATATTCATATAACTTGTATTAGTCATGCTCATGAGTACTCGTATTGCATATATGTAGCTAGCATTGTTATTATCTTGAAAACATGCTTTGTTTATGCTAAACTTTAATCACGGCAACCAATCATGGTATATATATATGCATGACACATGAATGAGTCTAAGAGTACTATCACATGTGTCCATAAATATCAGAATTTAAATCTCCACGTATCGTGTTAATGCTCATGTGCAAGGCTTGTATTTCTATTGGTGAATCTTACTAATAGAGTCTAACATGTTCATGCTTCCTTACGAACTATATAAACACAAGTTAAGGCTTCATTCATATATTTTAAAGTTATCTAAAAATGCTCATAACATCAAAATGACTATATAGCATTTACATGATCATATCCACCTTCAAACTTCTATTCTTGTTAGGAATGAGCACTAGTTAGGTTCACATGTTCATATTTTATTATGGAACCAATATAGATAAGTTAACATGCACTTCATGTGTCTCTAGGTGGTACTAACGTGCTTGCAAGGTCAGTATGTAAACATGCTTCATATATGTTAACGTCGTTTATGAAACTTTAAATCCGTTTCCAAGCTATGTGTCGTTTGGTTAACCATGCATTCTAATATACTAAAACATGCTTACATTGCCTCATTAGGTTTATATATAAGTATTAATCATGCTTTCATGCTTGTTTAAACAAAAATCAAACAATTAGTTCATAACAGTTTTGTTGCAGAATACAAAAAAACTGAACACAGAGGCTGGCGCTGCGGCGCGGCACAGCAGCTCACTACTGGCGCTGCGGCGCGAGTGGCGCGGCGTGCGGCGCTGCGGCGCGGGCTGCGGCGCGTGTGGCGCTGCGGCGCGGGCTGCGGCGCTGCGGCGTCGAGGCAGTTTTCCGGTTCAGACGACAGCGAAAACCGACCCAAAACCTCCCATTTCATCGATTTCAACATACCATACCCAGATATTAGACTTGTTTAACTTACTAACACATACATATATGTTTATATAACAGTTAATAGCAATTATCAATTCCCAATTTCATGAACTCTAACTTAATTTACGAATTTCATGTATTTACAGAAATTGAAGAGGAACAATGGAAATGAAAGACTATTCAGTGGTTCCATCATGTGTGTATGTTCATATAACAACAGTATAAGGGTTCTACAAACCAATCATGAACCAATTTGGCATAATCAAGAATTTCAACAAAACTCAGAGAACAACAATGGAGTTCTTTTGACAGAAAATGAAAATGAAGACACGAAGAGGATTTATACCTCTGTAAATGATTTAAGCTTGCTGCTATCTCAATAACACTGATATATATATATATATATATGCTCTCTAGTCTCTCTTAGCCAAAATGCTCAGCAAAAGAACTGAAGAATGAGGAGAGCTTATTTATAGAGAATCCATTATTCAGTCCATAGCTTTGCTCATCATTTTGAACTAACGGAAGAGAGGATTGCATGGTGGTTATGGGAGAGTTGGTATGTAGCAGTTGGCTTACACTATTGAGGCCACTCCCCTTGCAATGATCATTGCTATTTTGCTGAGTTTGAGAAGGTAGGGGTAGGCTAGCTTCATGATGCATTTCACGTGTGAAGAGATAGTGACTATCATATTGGGACAAGCCAAGCAAATCTCAGCATTCTTACAAATGGACTATATGCTACACTTATGTTATGTATTATATGTACTCTTAGGTTATAATTACAATGTTCTCCCCATAATGTAATAAATGCAATTTGAATACATATAATCTATGTACATTTTATCTTACCGGTATAATACAATCGGATACTACCACATTACATTATATCATATATTATTAAATTGTATTACTCAACAATTATTTATAATAGATCCATGATACATTATTTTAATGTATATCCACACATCATTTGTCACCTACACATATCATAGCATATAGTTACTATACATTTAATTCGCATGTTTGCACATATAATTTCTCATCTTATAAATTGAATATTAATTAATAATATACACATATCCTACATCAATCAATATAATTGTTAACCTCCATAACAATTTAATTAACCTTTATATGATTAACTATCACTTTGATATAAATCTTATTATATTTATAAACACGTTGCTCATTATTATTATGTTTCTTGCAATAATAATAATCACATATTATTAATCAATCCTCATTAGTGTTTTATAACAGTTAATTAATATTCTTCGATTAACAATTAATATAGATTAATTGTTCGCTTAAATTAATATAATCATTCTTATATTACGTCACTGTGCCACACAAGGCAATCAACGAGTTTATCACAAACTCCACCAATTTCTCAATTATAATAATTATTCAATTATATATAATTGAATTAATTCATCTCATAACACAAAATCATTTATATTCAAATAAATTCTCATTTCCATTAATATATTTATTTAATAATATATGGAAATTCTCGGGTATTACATAAACATGCCCGAAAAATCAGAATGTATATATGGTCTTTTAATGTCAATATCAACCTTAAAAACTTGCATTTTTGTTAGAAATGTTTGCTAGTGAGGTCTAACATGCTCTTGTCATACTATGAACTATATATACATAAGTTATTATGTCTTTCATGCGTCTTTACCTCATACTAATATGCCTCAGAAATCAGAATATCAATGTGTTACACACATGTCAAAAGTTCGTTTGTAAAACTTATATTTCCGTTACTAATGTGGTTTGCACGTTCGTATTTCGTTATGAAACTTATCTATGCAAGTGAACATACAAATCATGTGTTTCTAGGTCATACAAACATGTATCAAAATCAAAATATAATCATGCTTCATATACGTTGACGTTTGTCCATTAAACTTTAAGTTTACTTCAACACTATATGTCGTTTCATAATTCTTGCATGCAATCATAGCCAAATCACGTTTATGTTATCTCCATATACTCATATAAGTAGGTCAAACCCATTAGCATGCTTGTCCTAATTCCTTTTAATATCTATCACATAGCAGACATCAAGTAGGAACAAAATCTACAGAAACTGGGATCAGGGACCGGCGCAGCTGCGCAGCTCCCTAGTTCAAAACTGGCGTAGCTGTGCAGGGCCTTGGCCAATAACACGCAAGTCTGGTACTGGCGCAGCTGCGCAGCACCCCACTATAACCAGGGCGCAACTGCGCCGTTGCCTGGACCGAGTTGATTGCTTCTGCTTCGGAAGAAGCTAAGCCAAATCTCAATTCTTTTTACGAATTTGATTATAATCATGCCACATTGTAGTTTAAACATACCACTAACTCAGATAATAGCTAACAAACATATTCCAATCAACTTATCATAGTATTCAAGCTTAATTCAAGAATTAATGTTTTGACAGAAAACAAGAATTGAAGAAATCAAATTGTAGTATACCTTTGTAATGCAAAGTATGTTTGCTGGAATCGAAGCTTGTTCCTCTGTAATTATCTAACAACTCACAAATACACTCTCAATTCTAACTTAGAATTTCTCAGCAAATGAATTTGTGATGGAGGGGGCTCAATTTATAAAACAAACTATAACCAGACAATGATTTTCTCTCCCAAACCAAACCAACGGATTGAAGGATTGCATGAAGGTTATGGAGTGGTAGGTAATTAGTTGGTAGAACCCACCATGATTCCCACTCCCCCATTTATCATGAGCTAGAATTTGCTGAGTTTGAGGGAATAGGGAATATGCTAGCTTGGAGTATATCACGTGAAGAGAATGTGACTGTTATTTTAGGACAAGCCAATTAGAAGCTCAACAACTTGGCAATCATGCAATACAACATACTTAGTTTAATGATGTACACACTTAGTTATACTTTAGTTAGAGTCACAATGTAATCCTAATGAATTCACATAATGTAGTAAATGCAATTTGAACACATATAATCCATGTACATTTATCTCACCGGTATAATTTACTCGGATATAATCACCTCACATTATCTCCTTTATTTAATTCTATTATTCCATTATATATAATTAATCATCAATTATTATTTATATTCATGATACATTATTTTAATGTCCACTCACTCATATAGTCACTTAGGCCTTATCATGTAACTTAGTAAATCTTACTATATGGTTTTTATATAATATAGTCACACCGCACTTTAAACTTTATATATTATATAGTTAATTACTATACGCTATACATTTAATTCGCATGCTTGCACATAGAAGTAAATAATTTACTTATCTTATCAATTAATTAATAATATTAATTAATCCATTCCTCGTAATTATTAATAACACTTAATTCATAATCATAGGATTAATTATCACATTAACAAATATAAATCTCAGCATATTTATAAACAGGTGGTTTATTATTATTTCCTTGCTTGAAATAATAATAATTAACGTATTATTAATAGCTACTAATATTCCATAACAATTAGTTAATATTCAACAATAACAATTAACAGTTAATATAGATTAATTATTCACTTATTAAGTCCTTCTTCAATTAATATTATCAGTAATATTCTTCATAACTATGCCACACAAGGCTTTCACGAGTTTATTATAAACTCCGCATTTTCCGCAATTATTATAATTACTTAATTTAATATAATTGAGTTAACTCAAAAAATTATTTATATTCAAATAAATTCTCATTTCCATTAATATCTTTATTTATTCTTTAACAGGATATTATTCTTAACAACATTATTTTAACTATAACATGTATTGCACTCAACAATAATCAAATTTAACTCTTATTATACACATCAATTATTTACTTGCAAATATTTTGTTACTCATAATAACATATTATAAATATTTACTTATTAATATGCTATTACTAATTACGACGATTAATAATGCAATATTAATTAATCCTTCACTTATTAATTCCTTCATCATTTAATTAATTAAATCACCACCCTTTCCCTTCTCATGCCACACAAGGCATTCTACAAGTTCGTTGAATTCCTCCATATTTTCTTCTAAATTAAATTTAATATAATCGAATAACTTTTCTCATAACTCATTATAAACATTTATGTTTCAATAAATATCCGTTCTCTTATTATTAATAAAAAAAATTTATTCATGAAATTCACGGTTCTTACATCCCCCCCCCCCCCTTATAAAAATTCCATCCTCGGAATTGGTACAAGGTTACACAATAGATGGGGATAGTCTTTCACCGTCCTATCTTCTAATTCCCACGTGGCCTCCTTGACATGGTAGTTTCGCCAAAGCGCTATCACAGAAGATATAATTTTATTTCTTAATATATGTTCTTTCCTATCTAGTATTTGGACAGGAATTCCTCATATGTCAGATTCTTCCCTACTTGATTGGCTCATAGGGTATCACACGCTTATAATTAGGCTTATATGATTGTAAGACAGAAACATGAAACACACTGTAGATATGTTCCAGTTCACTAGATAAGGCTACCTCGTACGCCACTTTTTCTGCTCTCTACAATATTTCAAAAGGTTTCACGAACCTTAGACTCAATTCTTTGTTCTAACCTTATCTCCCCTTCATAGGGAAACATTTAAGAAATACAAAACTACCGTCTTCAAAATCTTGATTATAACGATGCCAATCTGCATTTTTCTCATGTTGATCTTGAGCTGCTACTAATATGGCTCTTTTTGTCTTCACAATGTCTGTCATTCATCGTACTAAATTTGATTCCAATTGAAGTAGTCGTTCTCTGACCTCATCCCAATGTAGCGGTGTTCTGCACTTTCTTCCGTGGAGAGCTTTGTATGATGGCTTACCGATATTCTTATAATAATTATTACTATAAGCGAATTCTACTAAGGGTAAGTGATATTCCAAGTTACCTTTGAAATCCATTACGCAAGCTCTTCCAAACCTTTGAAGTGGAGCGCGGGTCACGATCGAAAATTATTAACACTGATATTTCGTGACGCTAAACGATTTCCTTTACCCATAATTTCGCTAACTGATTTAAATTGAATCGAATATCTATTGGTAGAAAGCGCGTTGTCTTCTTTAATCGGTCGATACATTCTACAACTTCTCGTCTCCTATTGATCACCAATAGTGTCTTCGAAGATCCCGGTACGTTTTCGTGCTTCCTGGGTGAACAAAATTATGCCAAATTACATGTCTTATGAAAATTCTTATCTTGTAGTTTAGGTACGGTTGACTCTTACGCTCGATCTACAATTCTCAAGATACCATTATTTCTTCTGAACTTTTCCTCTTTATCTTCTTGCACTTTTTGTCTTTATCTTGTTATCCCTTCACTCTATCCAACAACGCTGGACAAACCTCCGTTATAAACTTCCCTTTGGACTCTCTGGGTCCTTTCACTTCTATTTCCAATCTCTTCATCTTCCTGATTAGTTCCTCTCGAGTTATTAACTTGAATAATTTCTCCATTCCTTTTTCCTACTTAGCATATCGGCTACTACATTTGCCTTTTCCAGGTGATAGAGAATTTCATCATGGTAGTCTTCGACTGCTCCCCATTTACTTACCGCCTTCATCTCTGCCGGATCTGACGTGCCCTAAAACTAACCTTCTCCTTGACACATAACACTAGTGCTCCCCAAGGGAAAACACACTCGATTGAATATTTCCTTAATCTAACATTTATTGCAATTGTATTATCAATTATTCATTTCTACCGGCGCCATAAGATAGGTGCTTTCAAAATCAGTGCAATCTCCGGTACTAAATCTATTACGACCTATTTTCTCTGTCTGGCGGAAGGCCGGGCAGATCTTCTGGGAATACATTTTGAAATTCTGGTTCTACTAATACATTATTTATTTCTACTTCCGTTCTCTTAGTATCTATAATAAAAGTGAAATAATCTACACCAACTTTTCTTAACAATATCTTGGCCTGCATCATCGTAAGGCAACACAATTACCTAAATGACGAGCTACCATAAAACACTTCCTTAGACCGGTTTGGAGTCTAAAGGTTCACATTTTTCTTCTAACAATTAATTATCGTAGTATGGTTATATAATCAGTCCATTTTTAGTATCCCATCACACTTTCCAAATTTTATCAAAATCCAGTCAATGCTTAGCTTACGTTCCCTAATTCATGCGCAATAATATCAACAAACGAGTTTCTACAGAAATTATTTCCTTATTCATAACTTCTACGTTTAAAGGATCTTCTAATCGTTATTGGGGTAACTTAGTCGTCTCACAGTTCTTCATATGCAAAAGGGAAAGATAGCACTCGGATTAGATAATATATAAGCATTTATATTATAGATTAAGACAGCACTTGACATCACGACTTGGAACAACACTGCATCATGTATCATAACATTAGTCGTACTTGGCATTGGTTCACTCGATTGAGCTAGTTCGATTATTGTCGGCTTCACGCTATGGCTTCCTTTGTTGCTGTCTTCTTCCCTCCTTCCTTTCTTTGGGCAGTTTTTAACCTGATGATCTGTTTACTTACAAGCAAAGCATCCTCTGATCTTCTTCGGGTTTGGGCAATTCGGGGAAATATGCCCTCCCTGGCCGCAGTTATAGCAAATGCCTCGTCCCTTCCAGCACTCTCCTTGATGACTCTTTCCACATTTCGAGCAAACCTTGTTCTTTTTCTTAAGTCCTTCTTGGTGACTTCCCCTCAGATTGTTGTTGATGTTGTTGTTGTCCCGTCTTCTTTTGTTTCCGTTTCCCTTCTCGTTCGTTTCCTTCTGCCGATAACATATTTGACGTTTTTCAGATCCATACGCAAAACAATCTATGGTTTTCTCCTCCATAGGACAGTTAGGAGAAATATGACCCTTCTCACCGCACTTATAACATACATATTTTCCTTTCAAACACGCTCCCGTGTGGTTCTTTCCACATTCCTTACAGGCTTCTATATTCTTCTTCCATAGTTGTCCTTCTCCTCGTACATACATATTCTCATTCCACTTCCTCTTGAAATTCTTACTGCTACCACTACTACTCTCTTCCATCCTACCTTCGTTCGCTTTCTTTGAATTATTAACCTCTCTTTCTTTAGTCAAATTAGTATCTTTTCCTACCTCAGAAGTTTTCGTCTGCCTCTTCTTATAATCATTGATTCCTTCTTCAAAAGTATTTACTATAAGGTCTACTAATTGTTGTAAGGGTTCTTGATTCAGTTCCCTATCTCCATTCTCCGTTGCTTGACGAGTCTCTCCTCCTTGAGGTATTGACATTTCTCTTCGTAGAAATATAATGGTATTATCATCTCTTTGTTAAACATCTAATACTTCTTAAGACGTATAAGTTTTATGTCTATTCTCCCTTGTTATTATATAACATAATCTGGTTACTACACGCACGTTTAATAAAAACATGCCACAAGAAAACATATCACATCGTATAACATTCTGCTAGTCTCAATACATACCCCTCTCGGGTACCACTAAAGTTGGGGTTAGAAAGATACTTCCCACATTATCCCTAAATTTGGGATCTATAACACTGTTTCGCATCTATAAATATTTATCGTATCATTCGCGATAATTATTCCACTATCTACCTACTACCTTCACTATGTCTATATCTGTTAGTCACTAAACTGAAGTTTTAGAACTTCGCCTTCCACTATTGTATCTTATTCTTCATCTTAAAGTAACTCACACAAGCCTCAGTCCTGAAAGAAAACTTTCACCGTGGATTTCTGCTTGGATTCCGATTCCATCCCCTCTTACGTTAAGGTTATTGCTGTAAAAGGCCTAACTTCAAGGGGTGTTGCAGACACCACATGTATATCACATGGTTCCTCCTCCATGACCCTACTAGGTTTACCTATCTTTGACATCCATAATCACAAAACCAATAACTTTATCAACTTCGAATAAAACATAATTTCATTGTATTGAATGAAAATATATTTCATAACAATTCTAGCTTTCTAAGAAAACTCTACATGAGTTTTATCTCCTTCTATTCTCTAAATTCTTCTAAGTTTATATCCTAAGGACTCTCGCTCCTAAGGTTTATAACCTACAGCTTTGATACCAACCTGTGACGCCCCAAATTCAGACCGTCACTGATCTCGAATTTGGTTCATCACGTACTAATTCTAATAACAACTAAAATCTCAAACAATGGAATAACATAATAATTTACATTGATATAACATAAATATTCTCTTCCCAAATCTCGAAACTATTACTAATACACTTCATAACTTAAACCAAACATTTCTTAATACATAACATTTAAATAAGTCTTAATACAACATAACGGAAACATCCTAATATAGAAAAGCACAGCTACTCCATATCCTCGCCTTCGCACTTGTCCTGTCCTGGGGTTCCACCTTGCCCTGCCCTAACTGAAATGTTTATGGGAAGCAAGAGTAAGCAACAAATTTGCTCAGCAAGTAATATGCTAATAAATGTGAACAGGAATATATGCAGTTCTAAATCTCAAGGGTGAAACGGTAATTAATTGCTCAGGATTTCAAATAAGAATGTTGTGAACAAAATAAATAGCAATGACTTCCAAATCTATTCCGTGAAGTTGAATAAGGACCACTACGGGTCGAGAAGTTATTACAGGTTTCGAAAGTTTCAACAATTTTAAGTGAATGAATAGGCATCACTGAGTGTCGCTGTGGACCAAAGATTAATAAAGGAATCCAAAGAATTCAAAGTTTCAAGTTAATAAATATTGGATACTGAGTGGTCGCTAAGAACCATGAACTTCTACTAGAATCAAGTACAATTAGGGGATCAGCCTATCGTACCTAGTGTTATGCATAACCTACCACACCACTGTCGGCACCCCGACTATATAGTTCCCCTTTTTACAAGGGTTGTTCAACTCAGTCAATTTCTAAGAGTCCGCACGAAGGCAATTGGTGTGGATCGTTTTTCAATTCATGATATTGGTCTAGCCGAATTAAATGGCGTAGACAACTTCAACAATGTATATCAGAAAAATTTATGAGTTCAATACTCGAAACAATAATTCGAAGAATATAATTGTGATTTAAATCAAACTATGAAACATAAGTTTGTAAGGCAAGAATTATTCTAGCACCTATTTACTCGTACGACCAAAGTTAGTACAAGCTCGAATATGGGTTCAATAAAGAGTATGAATCAAATACTTGCTCAATAAAAGAGTAGTTAGATACTTGTAATTAATATACAAGAACGGTTTCAAGGAACTTGCACAATGAACAAGTATAAGTTAGGGAACTTGCTTACGGCGTTCCTCGAATAAGTAACCATGAGGATAGGATACTTGCAACACAATAAAAGTAGAGTTCAGATACTTGCACTATAAATGAGTGTAAGTCAGGAAACTTGCACTTTAAAAGAGTGTAAGTTAGAGAACTTGCCTTATGCGTAGTTTATCCTCGTTAAATAAATCGACACTTTCGAATCCCTATCGTAATATATATATTTATATGTATAGGATATTCATCAGTCATATAGTATAACATCATATCTTATCTTAGATATACAATCAACACATAAGCTAAGTCTTAGCCTAGCTACACAGTTATATAGTATCATATTTAATTCACAAGTCTCAACTAATATACTTTTATCCTTAACGTTCCTTGTTTTGAGTTTAAAACACATTCTCATATCATATAAGATCGCAACAACTAGCAACATACTCTTATATTTATTAATATCACCTAAAACCACAATCAATACTAAATACATTTTATTTTAACAAGTTATGGCATTTCTATAAGTTAATCGTCAAAATTTGTTTCAAATAACAACATATAATATCACATAGCATATATACGTTAAAGAATACTTTTATGTTTGTATAACTTTCCCTCGTTCCAAACATATGTGATATAGCTTCTAATTCATGGTTCCTAACGACCTAGGGTCATACCACGCCATTAATTCACATAAGTTATCATTCTTGTCATTTAAACCTATATAGTAGTCATATAACTTGTATTAAGCATACTCATGAATATTCACATCGCATACATGTAACTATCATTGTTATTAGTTCGAAAACATGCTTCATTTATGCTTAACTTGATATCATGGCATCTAGCATGCTATATATACATGTATGATACATGAGTGGATCTACGAGTATTATCTCATATGTCCGTAAACTCCAGAATACGAAACTTGCAATAACATGTTATGGTTTTTAATCAAAACTTATATTTTTATTAGTAAGGCTTACTAACATATTCGTGTTACATCATGAAATCTATATACATAAGTCAATAGGTCTGATATACATTTGAAGGTTATATAAACATGCCCGAAAAATCAGAATGTATATATGCTCTTTTCATGTCAATATCAACCTTCAAAACTTGCATTTTTGTTAGAAATGTTTGCTAGTGAGGTCTAACATGCTCTTGTCATACTATGAACTATATATACAAAAGTTATTATGTCTTTCATGCGTCTTTACCTCATACTAATATGCCTCAAAAATCAGAATATCAATGTGTTACACACATATCAAAAGTTCGTTGGTAAAACTTATATTTTCGTTACTAATGAGGTTTGCACATTCGTATTTCGTTATGAAACTTATCTATGCAAGTGAACATACAAATCATGTGTTTCTAGGTCATACAAACATGTATCAAAATCAAAATATAATCATGCTTCATATACATTGACGTTCGTCCATTAAACTTTAAGTTTACTTCAACACTATATGTCGTTTCATAATTCTTGCATGCAATCATAGCCAAATCATGTTTATGTTATCTCCATATACTCATATAAGTAGGTCAAACCGATTAGCATGCTTGTCCTAATTCCTTTCAATATCTATCACATAGCAGACATCAAGCAGGAACAAAATCTGTAGAAACTGGGATTAGGGACCGGCGCAGCTGCGTAAGGCCTTGGCCAACAACACACAAGTCTGGTACTGGCACAGCTGCGCAGCACCCCAGTATAACCAGGTCGCAGCTGCGCCGTTGCCTGGACCGAGTTGATTGCTTCTACTTCGACGGAAGCTAAGCTAAATCTCAATTCTTTCTACGAATTTGATTATAATCATGCCACATTGTAGTTTAAACATACCACTAACTCAGATAATAGCTAACAAACATAATCAAATCAACTTATCACATTATTCAAGCTTAATTCAAGAATCAAAGTTTTGACAGAAAATAAGATTTGAAGAAATGAAATTGTAGTATACCTTTGTAATGCATAGTATGTTTGCTGGAATCGAAGCTTCTTCCTCTGTAATTATCTAACAACTCACAATACACTCTCAATTCTTACTTAGAATTTCTCAGCAAATGAATTTGTGATGGGGGGGGGGGGGGGCTCAATTTATAGAACAAACAATAACCAGACAATGATTTTCTCTCCCAAACCAAACCAACGGATTGAAGGATTGCATGAAGGTTATGGAGTGGTAGGTAATTAGTTGGTAGAACCCATCATGATTCCCACTCCCCCATTTATCATGAGCTAGAATTTGCTGAGTTTGAGGGAATAGGGAATAAGCTAGCTTAGAGTATATCACGTGAAGAGAATGTGACTATTATTTTAGGACAAGCCAATTAAAAGCTCAGCAACTTGGCAACCATGCAATACAACATACTTAGTTTAATGATATACACACTTAGTTATACTTTAGTTAGAGTCACAATGTAATCCTAATGAATTCACATAATGTAGTAAATGCAATTTGAACACATATAATCCATGTACATTTTATCTCACCGGTATAATTTACTCGGATATAATCACCTCACATTATCTCCTTTATTTAATTCTATTATTCCATTATATATAATTAATCATCAATTATTATTTATATTCATGATACATTATTTTAATGTCCACTCACTCATATAGTCACTTAGGCCTTATCATGTAACTTAGTAAATCTTACTATATGGTTTTTATATAATATAGTCACACCGCACTTTAAACTTTATATATTATATAGTTAATTACTATACGCTATACATTTAATTCGCATGCTTGCACATAGAAGTAAATAATTTACTTATCTTATCAATTAATTAATAATATTAATTAATCCATTCCTCGTAATTATTAATAACACTTAATTCATAATCATAGGATTAATTATCACATTAACAAATATAAATCTCAGCATATTTATAAACAGGTGGTTTATTATTATTTCCTTGCTTGAAATAATAATAATTAACGTATTATTAATAGCTACTAATATTCCATAACAATTAGTTAATATTCAACAATAACAATTAACAGTTAATATAGATTAATTATTCGCTTATTAAGTCCTTCTTCAATTAATATTATCAGTAATATTCTTCATAACTATGCCACACAAGGCTTTCACGAGTTTATTATAAACTCCGCATTTTCCGCAATTATTATAATTACTTAATTTAATATAATTGAGTTAACTCACAAAATTATTTATATTCAAATAAATTCTCATTTCCATTAATATCTTTATTTATTCTTTAACAGGTTATTATTCTTAACAACATTATTTTAACTATAACATGTATTGCACTCAACAATAATCAAATATAACTCTTATTATACACATCAATTATTTACTTGCAAATGTTTTGTTACTCATAATAACATATTATAAATATTTACTTATTAATATGCTATTACTAATTACGACGATTAATAATGTAATATTAATTAATCCTTCACTTATTAATTCCTTCATCATTTAATTAATTAAATCACCACCCTTTCCCTTCTCACGCCACACAAGGCATTCTATAAGTTCGTTGAATTCCTCCATATTTTCTTCTAAATTTAATTTAATATAATCGAATAACTTTTCTCATAACTCATTATAAACATTTATGTTTCAATAAATATCCGTTCTCTTATTGTATTAATAAAAAAAAATTATTCATGAAATTCAGGGTTCTTACATTATCCACTCGTCGGATTCCCTTCTTGACCGTGGGAGGATGGGAGCTCTATTTGAGAGGGCGAGCGATCAGGTGTATCACAGGGCAGATTTATATTCCCTATTTTCTTCATGTTCATCGGCATTAGCCTATATCCCTGCCTGTTACAGACATTCCATTGATGGGTTTGGATGCCTTCACCTTGTTAGATGGATTCTACATATCCGACGCATTCCGTTCATGGTGGATTCCCCGCACTATAGAGGCTCAGACCCGGGCCACTCAATTTTATGGCGGACCTGGTACCTGGATCAGTTATGATGACAGATTGGACTCCCTACTTTCGAGAGCCTACCCATCTAGACCAGATAGCAGATTTGACTCGTCGGCTAGACAGGGCTCATTTTTTCATTCTCCATCAAGGCATAGATCCTTCAGAGGAGGATACTTTTGATTCCTCCGACTCAGGTGCTGGTACATCCAAAGGCTCACACACTATTGATTTTACTAGGGCAGATCCTCCCTTGTATTGCCCAAATATCTCATTTAGGAGAGATACAGTGACCCAGGAGGAGTTAAATCGTTTTGATCTCCTAGGGGATACAGATTTCCATGACTTCTTCCGATAGGCTTTTGTTAGTGTCAACGTCGGTGGAAAAATACTCGGGCTGAGTCGGAACCCAGATCTTTCTCTCTTTTCCTAAGTGTTGTTTCCTACCCTTATTTATCTGTTTTGTGAAAAGGGTGAAAGGTTTTTTAGGGAAACGCCAACATGTATCATGTCGACGATTTGAACGTTTTAAAGAGTCGCCAGCTGGTAGATTTGAAATGGTTGTACCAACTCAACCGAGTTTTGTTTGAAATTAGGCCCAATTGCTGGACACTGTCAAAACTGAATATTTTGAAACTGAAGTTCTAAGTTCCGGGGCTTGGTTAAAAGTGGGGAAGGTGTTAGGTACCGCACAACTTCTATGAAATTACGGTACCGCATCTTTTCAATATTTCCCTTTTTATTTGCAATGTGTGTGTGAATGCTGGAAGAAATTAGGCCTACGTTGGTTTGATTTGAAAGTATAGACGTGCTTCGTTGAACCTATAGACGAAAGGATTGATTTGATTTGCAAAAGTCTTTATATTAGACAAGATATAAAATGATGTTTTAAAAGGTTGATTTTCAAATCTTGACGCTACCATAAGAATTGAAGCATGTTAATACTTCCATTTTTATCTTTTCAGCTTTTTAGCTCACTTTGAATGGTGATTGTCGGGCTGCAAAGCATTCTCGACCATGGAGTATATACAAGTGTTTGTCTTCTAATGGGTATGACAGCTATCGAAGTGACTCTAGCACGAACAACCATTATTTCACTATGTTGAGACCTTAAACTCGGATAACCGTTTTAAGGTCTGTCGGATGTACATTTTACAAAAAAAAACTGGCAGGGTACATTTGTAAAGTGAAAATTTTCATTGTGGGAATCAGATTCAGATTAGTTTGATCGTGAATCCCACAATTCCTAGGCTCACATAGGGAAGCTAATAAACCTGCACATCTCAAATATGCACTGAAAATATATATTTAAATCCAGATGTCGCAAAAACCAAGGATTCATCAGTAAATCCTAGCCTGCGCAAAGGTGAAGCTTCTCGTTCCCACTAGATAGCGATCTAAAGGACGCGAGATTGCTTAAAAATGAATAAAACTAGAAAGAAAGCTAGATTTAAATAAATCTTAGCCATTCTAACTTCCTGGTTCTGGTTGGGCCTATTTTGAACCGTTTGAAAGGTAGAAAGGGCTAGATTTAGAGAAATCTAACTTGTCCAAAATAATATCAGTGCCAAGTCACATAAAATGAATACTTTTAGCAGATATTTAATCAAAATGATTAAATAATATATATATATACGAAAGTTGTAAAGGGCGATGTGTTTTTACTCCGATGCCCGGACTAGAATAAATAAATATATATATATATATATATATATTTAGAAAACCAGTAAAAGGCCACAAAATGATTCAGGCCAAACTGGAATGTAAATGTTAATATATACAGTTAGTATATATATATTAAAGCAATAAAAAGGGCACGAAATCAAAATCCAGGCCAAATGAAGTAAATATATATATATATATATATATATATTTATTTATATAAGATGTAACTACTATTGATTTGACATTCGGGATTGACAGAATTAAAAAGTTAGTATTGTGACGCCCCCAAATTCGGACCCCCACAGGTCTCTCGAATTCGGTTCGTCACTTCCTTACGATAATACAATAATAATATCTAACAAATAAATTTACAGCGGAAGATCTAATCTAGAATAATATACAATGATTTATTATAATTATTCTTCCAAGTCTCGCAACCTACATCGATTACATAATAATATCAAATAAAGACTTATTACATAACCCTACTTAAGTTTAAACATAGTTCTGAAATAGTCTTAATATAACATTATAAATTTTAAAACATAAAAGGGACAAGCTAGTCAGTAGCCTTGCCCTTGCCTTGTCGGCGCTCGACGGTCCACCATGCTCTACCTTAACTGAAATATTTTAGGAAAAACAAGAATGAGCAACAAGTTTGCTCAGCAAGTAATATAACAACAAGGGTGAGTATTATAGTTCTCTTATCCAAAAGGGTATAGAAAGGTATAATAGTTCAAGGTAACAAGAAATATCAACAGTTTTCAGTA
This sequence comes from Panax stipuleanatus, assembly GCA_020205555.1. Taxonomy (NCBI): domain Eukaryota; kingdom Viridiplantae; phylum Streptophyta; class Magnoliopsida; order Apiales; family Araliaceae; genus Panax; species Panax stipuleanatus. Next base: position 195,480 of record JAINUT010002232.1, read on the forward strand.
ACAGTCGCTAAGGACAGAATAATATCAATAGGATTCAATGCTAAATCAATTCACAATTTCAAGATAATAAAATACTGAGCAGTCACTATGGACTATGAACTCCTACTAGAATTAACAATAATATACTGATAATCTAACAAAAAAATAAGTACAACAGGTGATCAGCCTAGCGTACCCTATATTATGCATAACATTTAATCATATTCAAGTGTGCACGTCGGTCTCCCGACAATATACAGTTCCCTTCAAAGAAGGTTGTTCATCTCAGTCAATATAAGACTCCGCACCAATCAATTGGTTTGGATAGCTTTCTAATCATGATATAAGTCTAGCCGAATCAAATGGCATAGACCACTTTTTAGAAGTTCAATACTTGACATTAAAGTTTGAAGAATATAATCGACTTTATCATAACTATGACGCAATAAGTCATAATTCAAATAACTCACTTGCACAACAATAAACTTAATACGAATTCGATAAGAATAGAGTTCAAGTACTTGTTTACAATATTCGTTGAATAAAGTAATGCAAGGGTTTATGATACTTGCCTTAAGCGTAGTCTATCCACGTAAAGTAAATCAACACTTTCGAATCCCTATCGTAGTATAGTTACGTATATATATGATATCCATTAGTCATATATTTTAACATCATATCTTATCTTGGATATACGATCAACACATAAGCTAAGTTTTATCCTAGCTACACAGTTATACCATATATAGTATCATATTAATTCACAAGTCTCGACTAATATAACTTTTATTCTTAATGTTCCTCTTTTTGAGTTAAACATATTCTCATATCATTATTATCATATATGACCATAATCAATACCAAACATATTTTATTTAGTAAGTTATAGCATTGCTATAAGTTAACCGTCAAAATCGGATTCAAGTATCAACATATGATATCACATAGCATGTATACATATTAAAGGGTCCTTTCATGTTTGTATAACCTTTCCAAGTTCAATCATACATGATATAGTTTCCAAGTTAATACTTTTAATAACTTAAGGCCATTCATGGTAATGAACTCACCAAGTCTAACATGCTCGCCTTTTAAACACATAAGGTATTCATATAACTAGTGTTAGGCATGCTTATGAGTATTCACATCGCATACATGTAACTAGCATCGTTATTATTTTGAAAAACATGCTTCATTTATGCTTAACTTGATTTCACGACATCTAACATGGTAGGTATATATGTATGATATATTAGCGAGTCTAAGAGTACTATAAAAAATGTCCATAAATATCGAAATCCAAATCTCAATGTAACATGTCAAGGTGCACGTTCAAAACTTATACTTTCATTAGTAAAGTTCACTAATAAAGCCTAACATGTTCATGCTATATATATATATACATATATATATATATATATATATACGTATGTTAACATGTCCGTCATGCATTTCAAGGCCATATAAACATGTTCGCAAAATTAGAATATGGATATGGTACATACGTGTCAAAGTTTGCTTTCAGTACTTATATTTTTGTTAGTAACGTTCACTATCGAGGTCCACATGCTCATGTTACATTATGAAACATATATACGTAAGTTAATATGTATTTCATGCATCTCTAAGTCATACTAACATGCCCGCAAAAATCAGAATGTTAACATAGCATGCATACATATGAGATTCGTTTCTAAAACTTTACGTTTATTTTGAAATCTATAACTTTATCGATCATGCATGCGATCCTAGTAAAACATGTTTACATTGTCTCAATGTATTCATATATACGTATTACTCATGCTAGCATGCTTGTTCTAAATCATATTAACAACTAACACTTAACAGATTCCAGCAGAAGACAACCAACTGGTTCCAGAGACCGGCACAGCTGTGCTGTGCCTCAGTATTAAATCGACGCAGCTGCGCCGTGTCTGGTTCGCACCAGACAGTTGCCTGCTTCAGTAGTTTCCAGCCCAAACACAGAAATTTCCTACGAATTTGCTTTCAAACCAACTACATTGCCTTACTAACACATGTGGTAGCTTATATATCAACCAATTAACATTATCCAATCACAAAATCATGAATTCCAACTAAAATCAAGAATCTAAGAAATCTCAGAAATTGCAGGAAACAAGAATTGAAGAACATGGAATGTATATTATACCTCTGTAATGCAAATTAAGCTTGCTGAAATTGAAGTTTCTCTCTGTAGCTATCTAACAAACTCACAAATACACTCTCAATTCTTAACCAAAAACTCAGCAATGAAATGAAGATGTACAGAGCTCCCTTATATAGAGGAATGAATACACAGTCAATGCTTCTAACTCCCAAATTAAACTAACGGATTGATAACTTATTTGATGGCTAAAGGGAAGTTGGTGGTAGTTGGTGGAATAGTTGAGGCTGTAGCAATCCAACCATTCTCCTTCATGATGATAGCTAGCAAGCTGAGGTTATGAGTTTGAGAGCAATAGGCTTAGGCTTCATGAGTATTTCACGTGAGGAAGAATGAGACTCTCATTATGGGACAAGGCAAATCAATTACAGCATTTGGGTGATGTGAATATATACAACACTTATTTTATAACATACATGCCTACCATATACACTTAAGTATTATATGTATACTTAGATAGAGAAAAAAATGTAATTCCAATAATAAATAATATTTTAATGTAGTGAATTTACTTGCACATATATAATCAATGTACATTTTATCTTACCGGTATAATTTAGTTGGATATTATCACATTATCTCATTTATTATTCAATTGAATATTGAAATCATCATCCATTAGCAATTGTTTATCATATATTCAAGAGATATTAATTTAATGCCACACACTCACATTGTCATATAGGCATTAATCATATAGTGTTCACAATTCAATAAATTTTACCATATAGTTTATATATAATTGCATGGTCACACTTAAGTGCTGCACTACACTTTTTATAACATATGTGTAACTACTATATGTTATACTTTTAATTATCGCATACTTGCACATAGCAATTAATTGAGAAAATATTATATTAATTAAGTAATCACTATATTATTAATTCATTTTCATAACAAAATTATTAATAATTATGTGATTAATTATCGCATTCCTCGATAATTAAATAAATATAATCTTATTATATTTATAACCAATTTACTTATTATTATGCTATCACTCGCAATAATAATAATTCAACATACCATTATTATATTTCTAATAATAGCAGTTAACAATTAATATAGATTAATTATTCACTTACTAATTCCTTCATTAATTATCCCATCAACGTTTCTATTCCCGTGCCACACAAAGCATTTAATGAGCTTATCATAAACTCACATTTTCCTCAATTATTATATATATTCAATTTAATATAATTGAGTTAACTCATTTCATAACACTTACATATTTATATTCAAATAAATATTCATTTTCATTAATATATTCATTTAATAATATTCAGAATTTCTCCCCCTTATAAGAATTCCGTCCTCGGAATTGCTACAAGGTTACACAAATAGATGGGGATAATCCCTCACCATCCTATCTTCTAGTTCCCACGTAGCCTCTTCGACATCGTGGTTACGCCAAAGTACTTTTACAGATGAAATAACTTTATTTCTTAAGGTTTGCTCTTTCCTATCTAATATCTGGACAGGAAGTTTTCGTAAGCTAAGTTCTTCTCCACTTGAATGGGCTCATAAGAAATCACGTGCTTGTAGTCGGCCTTGTACGGTCGCAACAAGAAAATGTGGAAGACGTTGTGGATGTGCTCCAATTAGGGTGGTAATGCAACTTTGTATGCCACTTCGCCCACTCGTTTCAGTATCTCGAATGGTCCTATGAATCTTGGACTCAGTTTTCCTTTCTTGCTGAATCAGATTTTTCCCTTCCATGGAGACACCTTCAAGAATACGAAACTGCAGATTTTAAAGTCTCGATCTTGTCGATGCAAGTCTGCATACTTTTTCTGGAGATCTTGAGCTGCTACTAGTCTGGCTCTTATTATTGTCACCACGTATGCGGTTTGTTGTACTAACTCAGGTCTGAGTATTCGTCGTTCTCCTACTTCATCCCAACATAATGGTGTTCTGCTTTTTCCCCCATAAAGAGCTTCATATGGTGGCATACCGATACTCGCATGGTAACTATTGTTATATGCAAATTCGACTAAGGGTAGGTGGTCGTCCCAATTTCCCTTGAAGTCAATCACACATGTCCTAAGCATGTCCTCTAGCGTTTGTATTGTTCACTCACTCTGTCCGTCTGTGTGACACCCCCAAATCCGGGTACTTCAATTTCCACGGGACTTGGTGTTCACTGTACAAATATCATCTATCTATCTACCCATAGTAAATGCAAACCATGAAATAAATAGAAATAATCCTCCCCTTATGGGGTTACAACATCTGAAAAGAAATACATCAATCCCAGGTCGTGCTTAACCTTAAATATCAAATGCGGAAATATAAATAATTAAATAAGTTTTACACAACTTTAACATAAGTCTGAAACATAAACACATAAAATAAACAACAAGTCTTCATCACTTGTTGACTTTGCCCTTGCCTTTGCTAGTAGAAGGCTCGTCAGACCTTTCGTTCTTAACTGCAATGTTATTATTACGCAAGAGTGAGCACGGTTGCCCACAAGTATAATAATATGACAACAATATAATAACATGCGAGTGAATCAAGGACATCTGAATAAAGAAACTCAACTTTTGACTCGAGGATAAATAACAGGAATCAAAATATCATCTGAGGGTCATAAGACCTTGAACTATGTCCTAGGTTGTAAAGTGTTTATACTTAAAACCTTTAACAGTCATAAGACTATGGACTCTACTTCTCGTACTTAGGGGGATCAGCCCTTAGTACCATATTGTGCACAATATCTCAACGCTAAAGCGTAAATAATCCCCTTTTACAGGGTTGTTCATCTCAGTTTTGACATCAGAGTCCGCACCAAAGGAAGTTTGGTTTGGATAAGCTCAATAAGTATTTTGGAATTTAGAACGTTCATCAACTATGGACTAGTCGAATCAATAAGGGTTCACTAGTCCTATAAGGTTCAACAATAACATCGATATTCAACTTGAATAATAAATCTCAAGAGTATACAATCGAATAAGTATTGTATCACTGAATCATGCTTTTAAAAGAGTTACAATATGTAATATGAATTTCGAACTTGAACAATTAAAAACACGAGCTTACTCGATATAGAAACACAAGTCTAAGGCTTAATAAATGAATAAATTAGAATTTAGGGAACTTGCTAAATCAATAAGTTAGGGATAGGATACTTGCCTCTTGCACAAGCTACAATTATAATTCACGTTCTTTATTAAACCCTACACATCAATACGTTCACAATACAAATTAATCAATAACTCGATATACGTATCGAATCACACACATCGGTCTTGAGCACGTTATTGGACTATACAATTAACGATTCAAGTCATGTAATTAACTTATTAATTACTCACGTAATATAAGTTATTAACCTCTTATTATATGTTTAATCATGTCTTTATGTTCATTACATTAGGTTTTAAACCACCTCTTAGAACACACGAACACTTAGCAAAAAAAAAAAAATTTCAAATTTCTGCAAGGGGCGCGGCCGCGCGCCAGTTACCCTTGGGACCAGCGCGGTCGCGCGGCAACGCAGACCCAGATTTCCAGTTCGCGAATGACACACAGAGCAACCCAAATAAATCCAAATTAAACTAACGTAATGAATTTAAGGCTACCCATAAGATATAGAATTTACAGAAACATCATACCATGTTCTAAGCATGCTTTTAACACTTTAAATCACGGAATTACACAAATCACAACATTTAATTTCACTATTTTCAACATTTTATAAAGTTTTGAAAGAAAACAAGAATTCAACGTTACGGATTCGTTATAACACCGAATCCATTCGTTTAACTTCTATTTTGTTCGTTTAAATGTACACAATCACATTCAAGTGTTAATTTAAGTTAAATAAACGCATAAGGTGTGTAAATTTTGTACGTAAGGGCCATATGGGCCATATGTACAATTTTTACACTCTGTAACTTTTGAAAAATCAAATTAAGCATAACTACATGGATTTAATCGCACTAAATCATGCATACATGATATACAACATGTTATGATCATACAATAACACATATAAAATCATATCATACATTAATTATCAAATTAGTTATTCACAGAGAATCTAACATACGTTAATGGAAAACTTTAAGAACTTGAATTTAAAAACTTAGGAGAAGGAATTACCCTTGCTAGTTTGTGAAGATGATTCAAGGATGATGATATAAACTTTTCAAATTCTTCTTCTTCAATCTTTTCTCTCAAAATTCTCTCTGATTCTTTAAGTTTTATTTCCTCTGATATGAATATATAAATTGATATAGTATATATGTATATAAGTATAATACGTATAATATATAATGGGTGAGTGGTTGTCAGTTGGTCCCTTAGTGGGTTAACTGACCAACTCCCCTTAAGGCCTTGTTTGGCTAGCTTAAGGAATCCCTTCTCATTTATTTTAATTAATTTATTATAATATAGTTAATTAATGTCACACCCAATTAAATCAAATAATGCTATTTAAATCAATTAAATAAAATAGCATAAATCTACATTAAATCACATAGTCACATAATTAAAATTCTTATTTATTAATTATGTCTAATCATAAATCTCTAATTAATTAATAAATTAATTAGAATAACATTATGCTTATTAATTAATATATTAATCAAATAAGCTCAATTAAATACATACTTTGAATATAAAAATTCACCACATTAATTTAACTAATGTGACACATATAATTAAATTAATCTACCATAAATTCATCAATTAATTATTTAACTCAATAATTAAATCATCAAAAAATATTTATTTAATTCAATAAATATTCAAAATAAATTACAAAAATCTTGTTTGTCACAGTCTGTCTGAGGATGATTAACGGTACTCAACCTCAACTGCGTTCCAATTCTCTCTTGCAAGCTTTTCCAAAAGTTTGACGTGAAGCGTAGATCTCGATCAGAGATAATTGACACTGGCACTCCATGTCGTGAAACAATCTCCTTTAAGTATAGGCTCACTAACTGATTCAAACTATAGCGGATCATAATCGGTAGAAAATGTGTGGTCTGCATTAGTCGATCCACGATAGCCCAAATGGAATCATAGCCTTGTTGTGTGATTGGAAGTCCCACCACGAAGTCCATCGTAATGTGCTCCCATTTCCATTCCGATATTTCCAACGGTTGTAGTAAACCACTCGATCACTGGTGTTCTGCTTTAACGCATTGATAAGTCAAACATCTACTAATGCACTCTGCGACTTCCCGTTTCAGATTGGGCCACCAAAAGTGTTGCCTCAAATCTCGGTACATCTTTGTGCCTCCCGGATGAACGAAATACGTTGTATTGTGTGCCTCGTGCAAGATTTCTTCCCTCAACTCGGTTACCGCTGGTACCCACACTCTCCCTTCGAATCTTAAGATACCGTCTTTATCCATTCAAAATTTCTCCTCTTCATTTTTTGCGATCCTCTTTCTAATTTTCTCGCATTCTTCATCCTTCTCTTGTAATTCCTTCACTATATCTAACAATGTCGGACGAGCTTCCATTACAAATATCTTCTCTTCAGACCTCTCCGGTCCTTACATTTCTATCTCTAATCTTTCCATTTCTCTTACCAATTCCTCCTGAGTCGTCAAATGAAATAGTTTCTCCCTTCCTTTTTTGCTTAGAGCGTCGGCAACCAAGTTTGCCTTACCCGAGTGATAAAGAATATCACAATTCTAATCCTTGATCAATTCTAACCACCTTCTCTGACGCATATTCAACTCCTTCTATGTGAAGATATATTTCAGACTCTTGTGGTCCGTGTATATCTCACATTTCTCTCTATATAAGTAAAGCCTCCATATCTTCAACGTAAAAACTACTACCGCTAACTCTAGGTCGTGAGTAGGGTATAGTTTTTTGTAGTCCTTTAATTGTCGTGATGCATACGCAATGACCTTGCCGTGTTGCATAAGCACACAACCAAGTCCCTTGTGTGATTCATCACTATACACCACAAAATTTCCCGCATTATCTGGTAGTGATAACACAGGCGCTTCGCTTAATCTCTTTTTCAGTTCTTGAAAACTCTTTATGCATTTGTCCGTCTATACGAATTTCACCGTCTTCCTCGTCAGATTGGTCAACGGGGTTGCTATCTTAGAAAAATCCTGGATGAATCTTCGATAGTACCCAGCTAACCCTAAGAAACTTCTCACATCCGTTGGTGTTCTCGGCTGCTCCCAATTGCTCACTGCCTCGACCTTTATCGGGTCTACTGAGATTCCATTCTTATCCACCACGTGACCTAAGAATTGAACCTTCTCCATCCAAAATTCACACTTAGACAATTTGGCATACATCATCTACTTTCTTAGTGCTTCCAGAACTATCTTCAGATGTTCGGCGTCCTCTTCCTCAGTCTTTGAGTAGATCAATATATCCTCAATGAAAACAACTACAAATTTATCCCAGTATGGCTTGAAAACTCGGTTTCCATAAATGCTGCAGGAGCTTTAGTCAATCTAAATGACATTACCAAAAACTCGTAATGTCCATAACTGGTTCGAAACGCAGTCTTTGTTATGTCCTCATCCTGTACCTTCAGTTAGTGGTAACCTGTCCATAGGTTTATCTTCGAAAAACACTTCGCTCTATTTAGTTGATCGAATAAGTCGTCTATCCTCGGTAGCAGATATATGTTCTTGATCGTTACTCTGTTCAATTCTCGATAATCGATACAGAGCCTCATCGATTCGTCTTTTTTCTTAACGAATAACACTGATGCTCCCCAAGGAGACACACTTGGTCGTATGTAACCCTTATCCAATAATTCTTGCAGTTGTATCATTAATTCCTTCATTTCTACTGGCGCCATACGATATGGAGCTATCAAAATCGGTGCCGTTCACGGTGCTAAGTCTATTACGAATTCAATTTCTCTGTCTGGCTGAAGACCAGGCAGATCGTCAGAAAATACATCTCAAAATTCACTCACTACGGATATATCCTTAATTTCTACTCCCTTTTTCCGAGTATCTACGATGTAAGCTAAGTAACCTACACATCCTTTCTTTAATAATTTCTTGGCCTGCATCATCGTAATGCAACACGATTGCTTAAGCGATGAGCTACCATAAAACACCACCTTAGACTTACTCGGAGTCTGAAGGTTCACACATTTGTTCTGACAGTCAATTATTGCAGCAAGGTTATACAACCAAATCATTCCCAGTATTACGTCAAGTTCTCCTAATCTAATAGGAATCAAGTCTACGCTCAGTTCATGTTCTTTAATGTTTGCGCGATAATTTTGATAAACATATTCTACAGGGATTACTTCCGTATTCTTAACTTCTATGTTCAAGGGATCTTCTAAACGTTCTCGGGGTGTGTTAAGTCTACTAGCAAATTCTTCAGATACAAAAGAACAAGTGGCACCCGAATCAAATAATAGACAAGCATTTATATCATTGATTGGGATTATAACTGACACCACGTCCTTCGCAGTCACTGCATCCTAGATGGTCATGTTAAAGGTTCTGGCGGTTGGGCGGTTGGATTGTGCCGGTTCGCTGATCATCAGTTTGTTTCCCCCCTTGTTGGCTGCTACCTCCGCCACTTCCCTTCTTTGGGTCGTCCTTAATCCGGTGCTCCGTTGAGCCACATGCAAAACATCCTTGTATCTTTTTCGGTTTCGGGCAGTTGGGCGAAATATGCCCCTCCTGACCGCAGCTGTAGCAAGTGTCGCGTCCCTTCCAGCACTCGCCCTGGTGATTCTTCCCACATTTTGGTCATCCCTCAGTCCTCTTCTTGAAACCTCCACGAATGTTTCCCGACTGATTGTTGTTGTTTTTGTTGTTGTTGTTGTTGTTTTCCCACTTCCTTTTACCAAGATTGCTTCCTCCACTGCTGCTTCCTCCTCCGCTGTTCTCTCCTCCGGTAGTCTTTCCTTTCTTCTCCTTGTTGTACAGACTCAAGGCCTCACTGTCGCCTTCCGCAATGATCACCTTTTCCAGCAATGTTGCAAAGGAATCAATTTGAAGAACTGATGCCTTGTTAAACAGCGACAGCTTTAGCCCTTGCTCGAATTGTCTCGCCTTCCTTTCTTCATCTCCAACTTGGTGTTCTACAAATCGCGCTACTTCATTGAACTTAGCTGCGTATTGCGCCACCGTCATATCACCTTGTTTTAACTCTAAGACCTTTACCTCCATCTTATTATTCATGCTTTTCGGGAAGTAGTTCTTGAAAAATAGCGTCTTAAACCTATCCCATATTATTGTCCCTTCTCCAGCTCTCTGCTGATTCGCCTCCCACCAATAGTTTGCTTCGCCTCTCATCATATACGTAGAAAATATCGTCTTCTGGTCTTCACCCACGCGAGCTATAGTGAAGGCCTTCTCGATCTCTTTTATCCAGGTCTACGCAATGATCGGGTCGGTAGTACCCTCGAACTTTAAGGGTCCTACACTTCTAAAATCTTTGAAGTTTGTCATTGGGATAGCTTGAGGGATGAGGCGAACGGGTTCATTGTTCCTTCTCCTTAGAGCTTCTCCTAATAAGTCTACTAACTTTTGAATGGGATCTACTTGCTCCCTTTCATTGTTCACTGACTCCTCAGGTGAAGTCAATATATGTCTTGGTGCCATTATCTACATCACAAATTTTCAATTTATTATTATTCAATTATATCACTTAAGTATTTCTTTTAACACTAAAAGAATAAATTTATAACACGATTTCTGAAATAAGCTTCATTTATATTCATATGCCAAATCGTTTCATTACATGATCATCCCTATTATATTTCTATAAATGTTATCACATATCTCCTAATATCACAAAAGACGGGGAAAACTAGCATACTACCCCTCTAACAAAAGCTTACTCGGGTTTACATCACTATCCCATATCTTACACAAAAGATTGGGATTACATCACAGTATAAACATCACATAAGGTTAATACTACAAATACTACGACTAGACTGACTAAGGAAATCTCATCCCATGCTCCACTGCGCTCTTGTACTCGATCTGCGCTATATACGCCATTAACTCTCGATTCAAAGTATGTAGGGTATGTCCCTGCTCCGCTGGGTAGTGGTATACACCATCGATCACCCTCTCAAAAGTTGAATGGAACACACACCCCATCTTGTTCATCTTCCTCTTCTTGCATCTGACCTCATCCTCTAGGTCGTAAGCTCTCTCGTTAGCCGCTTCCCACTTCTCCTCGAAGTGGATCCAATCCATAACCTCCAACTCTAGCTGAGTACAGAGTGCTTCCTTCTCGGTCTTCTCACTCAGTTCCCTCTGTTCTACCTCTTCTAACTTTCTAGCCAAGTCTACATTTCCAGATTACAAGGTCATTGTAGATACAAAAGGGGTCCAGGCATTCTTTTCTATCCCCCCCCCCCCCCCCCGCCGTTGCCCCTAGGGTTATCTGAGGTCTTTATCTGAGCGTTGGTTCGACCAGACTCAGTCTCTCCAATTGCTGGATTGCGAGGTGATGATGACGTCTATGGACTGGAGGTTCATCACCAGGATAGAGTTCAGAGGTGAGCCAATGCCGATCATTGCTGACATTTCACCTACTGTCGTTCGGTACTTTTTGGGAGTTCCTACGACGGTCATCAAGGGTCGAACAGTCCGTTCTGGTCTCTTGAGCGTAGATGCCCTGAGTGGGGCTCTGACTAAGCCTCTGCCTGATAATCAGAGGGTTAGAGATCGCATCCTGCGACGACTATTTTTGGTGATAATTGATGTGATAAAAATATCTAACTGGAAGTGCACAGTGTCAAATTGAAGAACAAGCAAGTACAGGTCGAACCCACAGAGACTAGATTAATTTTAATATATCCTTAATATCTATTTAAGGCGAATTAGAAATAAAGATGGAGAATTGATTAACTATAATATGAAAACTAATAATGAGGAAGCAATCTAGGAATCCGAATCCATTAAATAATAAACATAACATATAATTCAATCTCTTCTATTTTTATAACTTAATTATGATTTTGATCTCCCTTCCCTTTAATTTAGTAATTTTACAATTAACGTGGGCAAGCATAGACTATGAAAATTTAAGGATTAACTATAACCCATCAAAACTTCTTCGTGTAAGCATGGATTATGAAAAACTCATATCTTAACAATAATCGATCAAAACCTCTCAATTAATTTAAAATCGCATACGAATTATAAAACGAAGGTATTTCAATAACAAAACATGAAGGCGAAATCAATTAAACATAAAAGTATAAATAATAGAAGAGATGAAAAATATTATCATGAATAATTATTTAATTTCATCTTCATACTATATTAAAGAAATTAACTAAACATGAAAAATAAATTAACTAACTAAAATAAAGAAGAAGAAATTAAATAAGAAAACTTCCTTTATTGATTATTCTCCAACAAGCGTACAATGAAGAAGTAATTTAATCTACTTTTACTCCTAACCTAAACTAATACAATCCCTCATCCCCCCTCCTCTCTAAAACAAGAGACCTATTTATAGGAAAAATAACTTTGAACCCTAATTTAGATTCATTGAACTTGGACACTTTTGTTCCCTTTCCATGTAGGTTTCAACTTCCTAGTGGCAATCAACTTCTCAAAGAGATCTTCTAGATAAAGAGATTTTCTAGATAGACTTTTCTTTCTCTATTGGATTTGATTTGTACACCAAGATTGTTCCACCTCTTTCCTTCTCCGTGCAGGATTCTTCTTGGATATTTTTTACATGAATAAAAGCATCAAATATCACTTGATCCCCAAGATTTTGACTTTATTACAATAAATATTAAACCCTACAAAATAAAATAAAATATATTAATTTAATAAACTAATATAATTAAAAGGACAAAATTAGGGATAATAAAATGTATGAATTATATGTCTATCAAATACGCCCATACCTAGTTTTTGCTCGTCCTCTAGTAAAATAAAAATAAAATAAAATAAAAACTACACTGCCCCTTTTTCGTAGGAAACACGATTGCACTTAGCATGTGCAACAAGCCTTTAAACCCCAAGGTTACCCCAAGTGGACGAGTTGTGTCTCGTGAAGGTTTGCAGTGAATATACCCACAAAATTCAAAAATATTTTTAAGTTCAACAAGTCATGAAATTAAAATAAAACTTCTAAATATCTATGGCTATTATACATAAGCAAGATTAAATTCAAAATCACACTTTCACCTTATCAAAAATATTCAATCTTTATTACAGACACCATCCTTCATTAAATTAATTCCATGTGATGCATGCATGTGTATGTGATGTAACTCTTAGTAGGGATTTTTACAAATGAAAATCAAGCAAACATATTTTTCTCTTTATTTATTTCTTTTTCCTTTTTTTCAATTTTTTTTTGAATTTTTTTCTCGACTTATGCAATGTCTCATTTTCTTAGGCTTTTCAGAGTTACCCATGTAGCGAGCGTTGGACCAATGACTCCCAAACCAGTTGGTTTTAGGGCATTAGGTGTAGAGACATCCCTAAGGGCTTACTAACTCGAGTAACAAAATCCACAAAACTAGACTAGTCAAGCTGCTTGTATCCATCACACTTTTTAGCGTGAATATCGATGCTTCAAAAGGCTTGGATACCCAGTTATTTCGTCCAATGGACATTGAAGCAGTTATTTATTTCTTTTTCTTTTTCAACTTTTTTTCAACTTTTTTTTTTCTGAAATTACTCGAATCACAGTTTATACCCCACAACTAAGAATTTGTGCAAATGTGTAGTGCAAAAATGCTTTTGAAATCAATTTTATTCCAGATGGTATTTCAAACTAAGATTTCGTATCTTATCAAATATTCAAGAGTTCTAAATCTTTCAATTTCACTCATGAGTTTTCCTCCACAGACACTTATTAGAATTCATCCAACTCATAAAAAGTCAAACAAAATTTTTCATTTTTTTCATTTTTTCATTTTTTTCATTATATTTTCCTATAAAAAAAATATAATACAATAATACAAATAAACTCCCCCTATACCTAAATCATGCATTGTCCTCAATGTATGCAAATGAAGAAAAGCGAACAAAGATTTGAAAGAATTGTATCTTGTATGCGGGGCATTTGCTCTGCAAGAAAATGTGGTGAGAAGGAAAATAAATGTACGTACCTACGAATTTCATAAATCCTAAAAAGTGTGTTACTAAAAATGAATGATACAAATGGACAAGTGAGTGTGAACTTTTCATTATTTTCAGGAGGTCTAGGAAATTGAAAATTGTCAGACTTTTCATCACAGTTATGCTTAAAATTTGCCTCAAAAAAAACTTTCATTAACATGTTCAAAGGATGGAAGAATTGGTTCAAATACATGTGCTACTTTAGTTGACTTATTTGTAGTAGATCTTAGAAGCTCATTGACCTTATCTAAATATTTGGATTCATTACAATTTCGGTCAAGGTGATTTAAGAAAAAATCAATTGGATCTTTTTCAATAAAGAGTCTATTTTCAATTATTTTTTGGGTCATGGACAACTCTTGGATCATGTTTATTTTAATGGGTTGGTCCAGAAAATCACTAGGTGGTTTTTTAGGAATAAGTCTTTCAGGGTATGGAGCTTTAGGTTTATAGACTTTTTCATTCGACTCATCAAATGTGACATGATCAATTTTAGGCATAAACTCATAATTTTTAGACTCCTTAAATTGGCTCGACTCAAACTGTGTAGAATTGAATACAAGATTTTCGTTTTCATCATCATTTCCACAACCATCAAGATTTTTAAAATTAACCTCAGAGTTACTAGAAAATTCATCCACCTCTTGTTCATTTATTATGGTGGCTAATCGACTCATTTGAATTTCTAGACGAGATATAGTTTGATCCATGCTAAATTGATTTTCCATTAAGACTTCCACAATTTTCTCTAAGGCACTAAGTCTTCCTCTTTTTCATTTGATAATTCTTGTGGATATTGAGGTTCTGGATCCGAATATGAGTATGGATATAGATATGGATATGAACTTAGATAAGGATTTTAATAAGTTGGAAAAAAAGTATTTACGTGGTGTGCATAAAACTTTTCATAGGGTTCTTGATTCCAAGAAAAATTATTATTCCAACTATAATAAGAATCCATCTTTCCACAAATCACAAAACAAATAGACAACTAACCACGAAAGTCACACAAAAATAAAAATAAATAAATAAGATAAAATAAATAAAAATCCTAATTCTACGGTTAACCGAAATAAAATCTAAACAGCTCCTAACTGTTCCAAGATACACCTTAAGGTCCACCAAATTCAAAATTAATCACACCACTAGCCAGGTAAGTGTAAGAAAGGTGGGAGTCTCTCCGTAGATACGGTGACTAATTGAATAAGCACACAATCTTTAGGCGTTTACCTTTTGAACCACTTGCCTAGACACCAGTACGTAGTTTGATTAATTTAAAATTCAGCCTCCTCTTGTAGTTTCTTGTCCTAATTGAGTTCGAGAGTCCTAGGGGCCAATGTCTACTTGATTTTATTAGGTCAAGGTTATGCAAAATGCAAGTTGGGTTGTTTGTGGGCCAAGGAAGGGTGATGGAATCCCCACCTTATCTTGTTACAGGTTGTGCCCTTAATGTTAGATTAAAGATTAAAATGCACAGATAAAAAAATAGCTATAAACAAATAAAATGTCCTAAAACTATGTGACGTACCTCAATCCTCCAGCAATCACCACAATTTATATTTGACAAAAAAAATAAAAAATAAAAAAAAACCTAAATAGGATGTGCTCTACGTGAGTGAATACATGTATGCGACAATTAGTTTTCTAATTAACAATAAAACTAAAAAAAACTAAGCTACTATTTTTTTAAGTTAAGATACATAATATCAAGAAAAGTGCAGCAATAATCTTGTCTTTCCGCACTGTTGTTCCGCTTCGATAATCCCGAAAAAAAATTAAAAAAAATATTAGAAATAAAAAAAACTAATTCGAATAAATAAAAATTAAGGAATAAATAAAATTAATTCTAGTCCCCAGCAACGGCGCCAAAAAATTGATGTGATAAAAATATGTAACTGCAAGTGCACAGTGTCAAATTGAAGAACTGGTAAGTACAGGTCGAACCCACAGAGACTAGATTAATTTTAAGATATCCTTAATATCTATTTTAGGCGAATTAGAAATAAAGATTAAGAATTGATTAACTAGAATATGAAAACTAATAATGAGGAAGCAATGTAGGAATCCGAATCCATTAAATAATAAATATAACATATAATTTAATCTATTCTATTTTTATAACTTAATTATGATTTTGATCTCCCTTCCCTTTAATTTAGTAATTTTACAATTAACGTAGGCAATCATTGACTATGAAAATTTAAGGATTAACTATAACTCATCAAAACTTCTTCGAACAAGCATGGATTATGAAAAACACATATATTAACAATAATCAATCAAAACCTCTTAATTAATTTTAAATCACATACGAATTATAAAACGAATGTATTTCAATAACGAAACATGAAGGCTAAATCAATTAAACATAAATGTATAAATAATAGAAGAGATGAAAAATATTATCATGAATAATTATTTAATTTTATCTTCATCCTAGATTAAAGAAAGTAACTAGACATGAAAAAGAAATTAACTAACTAAAATACAGAAGAAGAAATAAAATAAGAAAACTCCCTTTATTGATGATTCTCCAACAAGCGTACAATGAAGAAGTAATTTAATCTAATTATACTCCTAACCTAAACTAATACAATCTCTCATCCCCCCTCCTGTCTAAAATAGGAGATCTATTTATAGGGAAAATAACTTTGAACCCTAATTTAGATTCATTGAACTTGGACACTTTTGTTCCCTTTCCATGTATGTTTCAACTTCTTAGTGGCAATCAACTTCTCAAAGAGATCTTCTAGATAAAGAGATCTTCTAGATTTTCTTTTCTCTTGTTGGATTTGACTTGCACACCAAGATTGTTCCACCTCTTTCCTTCTCTTTGCAGGATTCTTCTTGGATATTTCTTACAAGAATAAGAGCATTAAATATCGCTTGATCACCAAGATTTTGACTTTATTGCACTAAATATTAAACCCTGCAAAATAAAATAAAAAATATTAATTTAATAAACTAATATAATTAAAAGGAAAAAATTAGGGATAATAAAATGTATGATTTATGTGTCTATCAATCATCAAAGGTTGTTTTCTTGCGGATAATTCTTCCACGGTGTCCTTTGCCCTAGTCAGTGCCACTCGGTACGTGGAGTGCCTTAGTGATTTTGATTGGGGTACCTATAACATTGCCTTTTTCCTCCGAGGGATGCGTATGTTCTCGAAGGGTGTGGCAGAGGCTTGGTTAGGCTTTTACCCATTCCTACTGGTGAGTACATCTCTCTTGTACCTTTTTGATTGCATCATTTATATATGTCAATCTTGATCACTGAGGACTTTTGATATTTGCATGGCCAATTTTGGGCATATGAGAGGCTTCCTTGCCTACGTCCTGCCACTACTTTAGGCGTGGAGACCTATCCTTGGGGACGGCGCTGGCACCACTCCACTTTGACAGAGGTCCCTGTAGCTGAGGGATTCACCCACTCCCGCCTACAGCTTGAGCTATTGATGGACGGATCGATCTCGTGGGTCCTGTATACCTCAGACTTTTTGACAGTTAGGTTTGAGGGCGGCTTTCCCACTGGCCGAGAGTTTGCATTATCTACCCGTAGGGTCCCATTTTTGACAGAAGGAGGTTGGGAGCTCTATGTAGGAGAGCGTGCTATACATAGCACCACAGGGGAGATCTGTATTCCCTTATTTCCTCATGCTTGGCATCACTGGCCACTAGCTCAGCCACTCACAGACATTACTATAGAGAGCATAGATGTCTTTACCCTGTCAAAAGGTTCGTACAGCCCGGAGGCAATTTATAGCTGGTGGAGTCCTCACACTATTGGGGCTCAAACTCGTGCTGCCCAGTTCATGGCAGATATTGTGCCGGGGTCTGTGATGATGACAGACTGGATAGCTTGCCTGCGAGATCCGACTCATATGGACCAGATTACAGGATTGACCTAGCAGTTGGAGAGGGCACATTTGTTCATCAGGCACCATAGCCGAGATCCATCAGAGGCAGCTTCTTTTAATCCTTTTCGCTCTGGAGTGGGCCCTTCCACAGGTCCATTTTCCAGCAATTTTATCGTTGCTAATCCTCCCTTATATCGACCGGACATTCCCACGGGCTGAGATTTTATATCTCTGGAGGAGCTAGAGCAGGTTAATAGCCTGGAGACAGATATTCTGGACCTCTTTTGATAGATTCCATTGCTATATCTTTTGATAGGCCTCTGTTTAGTTATTGGTCGACTGTGCCCTATTTTGGTAGGCCTCTGTTAGTAGATGTGCAGTTGTGCCCCATCTCCTTGTACTTTTTAATTTTGGACTGTATTATTAGACAGAGATGATGCTTGCAGTAGATAGTTTATTCTAGATAAGCATGATATTTCCTATCAATTGCATCATGTTTATCATTGTCATTATACATACATTATGTCATAGATATGCACTTGGACAGATGAGTTTAGATTTGACCCCTGGATGGTCTTGTGATACGGTGATACAAATGTCGTCATCGACAGTCAGCAACATCGAGAATTCCCCCCATCCTTGGTAGCATCCTCACTAAGGTCGTGGTATGATAGTCTGCCCTTCTCAGCCAGAGGGACAGTAAATCGAATGTTGGGCATTCATTGGCCCTTATAGATTTCCAAGTTCCATACGGATTCGTAGATGGCATTCTACCCTGTTCGATACCTGAGCGACAGGTTTTTTGCTTTGGGCGGCATTAGTTGACACCATCCTTGGAGGAGTATGAGCGGCTTACAGGATTAGCACTGGACCTGCCTTGCGCTCGCAAAACTATTAGCGACATTAGGTGACCGTTCATGCGTACATCGGGTCTGCGACATAGAGTAGTCACTGATGAGATCATTTTAGGACATGTGATCTCTATTGTCTTCCTGATCGATCGCTTTGGCAGGCTAGATAGCTATAATCGATAGGCCGGGGATTTTTTTTTATTTCGACAGAAGAGTGGCAGTTGGCCCGGGTAGACATTTTGTTGATGTGTGTCACGGCCTATGTATACATGCCACTATACTTGAACCATTTAGATATTGGTTTGATAATCATGGTCTGCGCCCTTAGACATGCTAACACTATTTTGCCGCTGATACTGGCCGAGACGTTGAGGTCGGCTACCTATTGCAGCACCCATCCAGAGGGGTTTTTTAAAGGTAGCTCAAGCCCTGCTATATGTATGGCTCATGACCCATTTGCTTCCGATTGGCACTTTTAGACACCACGGGTATTGCTTTACCCATAAGATAGACTTGTTCTACTCCTTACAGCCAGCGTAGTATTTAGATGCAGGGACATGGTCAGCCTTTTTGTCAGATATTTAGCACCCCTTTTTGATTCTGCCATGCTTAGGACTTGTTTCCCCTTATAGCTTCATCACCCATACAATTGGCCTGGATTATCTACCCCTAGCGGGATTGAGAGGGGTGACCACTTACCATCCATTGGCAGTTATGGGTCAGTTTGATCAGTTCCAGAGCCTAAACCAGTTTGAGGGAGCTATTGATCAGCGGTTATCAGCTTCATCTATATCGTTAGCAGACCTGATCAAGATTTATGAGCATTGGACTCATAAAGAGAGGGCTGATTTCTATACTAGCCATCTAGATTGAAAGAATTCAGTGTGGTTGGAGGCTGATATAGCGATAACTGCAGTTATCCAATCAGCTCCAATTATAGATTCAATTCAAGAGGAGCCCAAACAGGATTTGAATTCTCCCACTGAGGATGAGTTGTTCACTGGCTTGACAGCGGCTTTAGTTAGTGACCCTCTAATTATCCCTGCCGGCACAAATCCAGCTATTGTTGATTCAATAGCTCGGATGACTTTTGAGAGAGATCAGGTTAGGGCGTTGATGTTGACTGCCCTATCTAGCAGGGATACAGCTTTTGCCGCCAGAGACGAGGCTCGAGCTACTCGAGATGTAGCATTGGTTGAGAGAGACTAGGCTCTATCTACCCGAGATGCAGCTCTTGAGGAGAGAGATGAGGTCCGATCTGACAGAGATGCATCCTTTGAGGAGATTTAGGAGGTTTTGATGGCCAGGGATGCTGTTTTTATGGAGAGGGACGAGGCCATAGGCACTCGAGATGTATTTATTACTAATAGCACAGCCCTCAGGTCATATACAGACAATCTGGTTGGAGAGATTAGTGCATTCATAGATGGCCATAGCAGCACCATACAGATAGCATTGGATGTCCTTGCTCGTATGGAGGCTAAGGGTATTGCACTTGCAGCTGCAACTCCATCTTCAGAGAGAGATGCCATATTGGCATTGCTATCCCACTTGTCCATAGGTCTATAGATTAGCTTTATTTTTCATGTACATACTAGATCAGCCATTTTTGTCATGTACAGGACACTATATATATATCAAACAATATTATATATCAGAGAAATATATTTTGATTCACTTCCATGTTGGATATATATTGTCATTGCTGAGTGATTACCACTTCTTTCATTACTTGATGTTGTTGATGTATTCTAAGCTTTTCCATGATGGATTGATAATGACATGTCAGAGAATATCTCAGATGGGCCTGTTGACCGGGGAGGCTTGATAAAATTCAGGTTTTATATGGTTCGGTGTCTTAGGAATGGTTTTTATTGGTTTTTAGTTTTTCTTTGAAGGTCATACTGCACCGTGAATGGCTGCCTACGTACTCCCGGGTTGAGGGAGATCAGGTCATTCGTAGTTCAAGTTTTGTGTTAGAGGTTTGAGAAATGTCTCTTTTGAGTTTGGTTTGATGAGTTTTTAAGTCTTTATTTGGTTTTACTACAACAGGAATGGCTGCCTACGTACTCTTAGGCTGAAGGAGATTAGGTCATTCGTAGTTCGATCTTCTAATGAAAATTAACACTGCTTTGATCGATTCGCAGAACTAGGATGATGACTGGCATGTGCTTCAGACATAATACCTTTTTATGGTTTCTGAGTTGATAAGTTGGGGAAATTTGCTCCCGTCCATTTCTTGTAATCTGATAGCTCCTCCTGTCAACACCTCTTTGACAATGAAAGGGCCTTCCCAATTTGGGGCAAACTTTTCTTTAGCTTCATCTTGATTGGCTAAAACTTTCTTCAGCACTAGGTCATTTTCTTTGAATTGCCAAATTCAGACTTTGTTATTGTATGATCTAGCAATCCTTTGCTGATATAACTACCCGTGGAAAATGGATGTAGCCCTCTTTTCATCTATCAGGGACAGCTGGTGGTACCACTCTTGCAACCACTAGTCTTCTTCTATTTGAGCGTCTGTTAACACTCTCAAGCACTCCATTTCTACTTCTATGGGAAGTATTGCTTCCATGCCATAAACCAGTGAATAGGGGGTAGCCCCAGTAGAGGAACGCATTGACATCCTGTATGCTAACAGAGTCAGAGGCAATAGGTCAGGCTATCCTTTTTGAGTGGGGGACATTTTCTGCATGATCTTCTTGATGTTTTATTGGCCGCTTCGACATCACCATTCATCTTGGGTCGGTAGATGACGGAATTGAGATGCTTGATATAAAACTTACTCCATAGTTCTCTCATTATCTGATTGTTTAGGTTCTTGGCAATGTCTGAGACGATCACCTCCGGTTGTCCATATCGACAGACAACATTATTTTTGATGAAACCAATGATGACCTTTTAGGTGACTTTGGGAAAATAGGCAGCTTCAACCAACTTGGTGAAGTAATTAATCATGGTGAAGATGAAATGATGACCGTTACTGGCTTTGGGTCCTATTGGACCGATCACATCCATTCCCCACATGGAGAAACACCATAGCGAACTCATATTGTGCAGCTCATTTGGAGGAGCATGGATGGCATTTCCATGCACTTAGCATTGATAGCAACTCCTAACGTGATCATCACAGTCATCTTTGAGAGAGATCCAGTAATGCCTTATTGTCAATATTTTCTTGGCCAGTAAATGACCGCTCATGTGTGGACCACAGACTCCACCATGGACTTCATCCATTAATCTCTGGGGTTTCTCTTTATAGAGGCATCTTAAGAGGCCTATTACAGTATCCCTTTTGCAGAGTGCGTCTTTGCTCATGTAGAATTTCATAGCCATCTTGTGAATCCACTTTCGTTCAATTTGGCTTGCCCAAGCTGGTGTAGATCCATCTCAGAGATATTCCTTAATGTCTTGATACCAAGGCTGATTGATAGGAGGTATTTCATTTGATACTTCTCTGATGTAATTCCCGTATATCGTGGCCTTTCGATTTATGAATTTGATGTCGGGAATTCCCCTCCTACCCGATACATTGATCAGGGAAGCCAAAGTTTCCAATGCGTCTACAAAGTCATTCCTACCTCGAGGGATGAGGATAAAGGTTATCTCTTCAAAATCGATGGATATGTTGATGACCTACTGGTGATAAAGCAATGCATGTAGTTCTTTGGTGTGATATGCCCAAGTGGTTTGTCAGATAACTAACTCAGAATCTTTGAAGACTAGTAAACGCTTGATACACATGGATTGAGCTTATTTCAACCCTATTATGCAGCCTTCATACTCAGCTGTGTTGTTGGTGTTGTCAAACTGCAACTTGGTAGCCACATGATACTGTTCTCTTGTACCAGAGAGAGGAGTGCCCCAGCTCCAGCACCTTCCATGTTTACCGCTCCATCAAAATACATTCTCTATGGTTAGACTGTATTATTTTGTTGAATTTATTGAATTGTGATAATCCCATCATCCAGAAAATAAGTCTCCAGAGGTTCAAACCCTCCTGATAGTGCTTTGGCTAGTTTATCTCCAATGCCTTGACCATTGATGTACTTCTGAGTCACATAGATAATGTCAAACTATTGGAGGATCAATTGCCATTTGGACAATCGACAATTCAATATTGGCTTGTTAAAAACGTACTTTAGTGGATCCATGCGGGATATGAGATAGGTTGTGTGCCCATGTAGATAGTGTTGTAACCTCATGGCGGCCCATGCTAACGCACAACATGTCTTCTTAATCAGAGTGTACTTCTCCTCACCGTTGCTGAATCTTTTGCTGATGTAGTAGATAGCTCTCTCCTTGCTACTATCATCTTTCTGTCCCAACATACAGCCCATTGCATTGGCATTGACGGACAAGTACATGAACAGGGGAACTCCGTCCCTTGGGGGTACCAATACTGGCGCTTCGATCAACTGCTTCTTAATGTCTAGGAAGGCTTTCTGACAATCCTCATTCCATTTTGTGGAGGAATTCTTCCTTACCAGCTTGAAGATGGGTTCACATGTTGCTATAAGCTGAGAAATGAACCTGCTTATGAAATTGATCCTTCCCAAGAACCCGTGTATCTCCTTCTCTGTCCGTTGTACGGGCATCTCTGTGATGGCTTTAATCTTGGCAGGATCCAGCTCAATGCCTCTGTTGCTCACTAAAAATCCCAACAACTTACCTGACTTGACGCCAAAAGCACATTTGGCTGGATTCAGCTTGAGGTTGTACTTGCGCAACCAGTTAAACAACTTCTTGAGATGGCTGATGTGGTCATCCTCCTTCCGGGATTTAATGATGATGTCATCCACATAAACCTCTATTTCTTTATCCATCTGTCTTGAAATAGGTCCATCATGGCTCGCTGATACGTGGCACCGGAACTGATAAGGTCGAAAGAAAATCGTATGTAACATAAGGTTCCCCAGGGAGTGATAAAAGTTATCTTCTCCCTGTCTTCCTTAGCGACTATGATTTGATGGTAACCAACAAAGCAATCCACGATGGAATACATGCCATACTGTGCTGTATTGTCTATCAGGATGTGGATGAAAGGTACCGGGAAATTATCTTTGAGGCAAGCTTTGTTCAAATACCGGTAATCCATGCATACTCGTACCTTCCCTCCGGGCTTAGGCACGGGAACTATATTCGACAGCCACTCCGGGTAGGTTGATACCATGATGATAACAGCTTTGAATTATTTAACAATCTCTTCTTTGACTTTTAGACTCCATTTAGGTTTCAATCGGCTGAGCTTCTTCTTAACTGGCTTGAATCCATCTTTGATGGGGAGTCGATGGATGACAATGTCAGTAAACAAGCCATTCATGTCTTAATGCGACCATGCAAACACATCCTAGAACTGTGTTAAGATTTCAATCAGATCGGCTTTTTGATCTTTGGTGAGATCTTTGCCTATCTAGATTTCTTAGAGGTTTTCTGAGGTTCCGATATTGACAGTGGTGGTATGGTCAAGATTTGGTTTGGGTTTGTCTTTAACCCATTCTTTTTTTTCCTCAGGCACCTCATAGTCATCTTCCTCCTATTGATCAAACTCCATCAAGTCGAAGTTCAGTTCTATATCAAAGTTATAGTCACTGTGACAGGTTGGCATCTCATCAGCAGGGACAAACAAATCCAATCTTAGAGTCCTGAAAACAAAATGCTTTCGCTTTAATATATGCACCTACTTAAATATATAAAGAATTTAGCAAAGCATGACAAAAGTTACTACTATAGCTATGCAATAAAACAATAAGTAAATGAAACCATATTACGGGGCAGACGGATTCCATGCCCTTTTACCCTTTTTGAATGAGGCAAGGGACGTTGCTCCAGTTGTCCAGGGACAGATCCTCATGAATAGGGAGGATACAAGATTTGTGGTCGTCTGCCTCATCTCTGATGATGACTAAGACATCCTTCAGATCAGCGCCCAGGTTTTCTTTTAACTGCTCCATTTTTCTTTATCGATGCGAGGAATTTGGATCTGATCCTCTTCATCACTGTCTGGGATATCATCATTCCTCGTCGTGTATGAGAACACGCATGTTAGCAAATGGGTCTCGTCCTTCATACAAGATCTTTTCTTTTCCCTTGTTGTTGTCCCCCTCAGGTTTTGAGGCTTTCCTCTCACTTACCGGTATGATTGGAGGAAACAACATGGCTGATACAACAACATGAATCTTTCTCATTAGCCTAAAAAATCCAACATCATTGAGGTTTGGCAGCAAGTTGAGGAACCATAAGCCTTTGGATGCTTATGTGGATTCCGGTGGTTTGACCCGGATGAATAACCCAATTCGGCTTTCCCCGACTAACTCAGGATTTCTACTGAACTCTTGATACCTTGCTAATTTTTTCCTAACCCTTTTTTAGGGCAGAAACCCAAAGATACCATCTCCTGGCCCACTATCATCACTTCGGGGGAGACTTTTGGTTTCAGAGCTGGTGCCCCAACTGGCAGGTATTGAGTATAGCTCACCTCCAAGGCTTGAAAGCTCACACGTTCAACCCCTTCATCCAGACTGATCACTGGCATGTCTCCCTGTATGCAGACAGGGTATCCTTATTTGGCATTCACCGTGATTAAGTTGCCATTGATAACGTACTTGAGCTGCTGATGGACGGTGGATGGAAATGCTCCTGCAATGTGGATCCACGACCTTCCCAGCAATAAGTTATATCCGGTGGTAATATTGAGTACCTAGAAGGATACATAGAAGATGTCTGGACTAATTTCCAATGGCAGCTCAATCTATTCCACAGCTTCTTGGCGAGACCCAACGAAAGCCCGGATAACCACTTGACTGGTTCTGATTCGATTTGGGTTTATCTTCCTTCTCTCTAAGGTATCGTAGGGACAGATGTTTAGGGACAATCCTCCATCTATTAGCACACCTTCGATCACATACCCTGATGACATCATTGCTATGTGTAGTGACTTGCGATGACCCGTCCCCATTGCAGGTATATCATCATCAGTGAAGGATATCACATTGCTGTTGAAAATGTGTTCTATCACATGATGGAATTTCTCGGCATCCACTGCCCTTGGCAAATGGGCTTCTTCCAGTACTTTCACCAGAATGCTATGATGATCCACCAAGGATAACACCAGATCTAGGATAGACATCGGCTTGGGTTCATCTTTTAGTCTTTGCACCACCTTGATCTCGTTATGCCCCATTTTGCTGAGGAACTCTTCGATTTTCTCTTCAGCCACCTTCTCTTTGGCCTTGATAACTAAATTGATCACCCGCTGGGGCAGGTACAACGGATTCTCCTTGGATATACTGGTAATATTTTTTGAGGTTGAACCTTCATCATTCCCATAGTTCCATGGGACTCTCTTCAGACTGATCACTGGATACTGGGGTCTGAAAGGAAAGATTAAAGGCTCGGGTGCGGCTAACTTCACAGGATTCTGTATTTCTTGGACCCCTTTCCCTGGCAGTACTAAGGGTGTTCCGACTAGTTCCTTCTCACAGGAAATACCAGTCACGGTTCCCTAACTCCATGACGTGGGAATAAAGAGTGCTTCTTCATCAGGAAGGCTACAATCTTGATTCCCTCTTATCAGCTCACCGCTTTCAATAAGATTCTGAATCAGGTGTCGAAGTCCCCAGCAATCCTCGGTGTCATGACCGGGCGCATTAGAGTGATACTGACAGATCCTGTCAGGTTTGAATTTCCTGGATCGAGGTTTTACTAGGGGGAACAAATCTATAACCATCCCCTCGTTGATCAATATTTGGAAGATTTCCTTCATTAGCTGGTTCAGATTATTGAAATTTCTCTGAAAGGCAAACTCCCTATCTGCTTGAAACTTCTCCTCCTTGGCCACCTTATCGACCCAGGGTTCATGCTCATGAAACCGACAATGGTCCCTCATAGCAATGGGACTAATTTCCAGTGTAGGAGGACTTGCTTCAGCCTGGCTGGATTGGTTTATCAGCTGTCTGGTTATTTGATGTTGGTATACGACCAGATCTGCTAACTGTCCAATCTGTTCCTTAATGGATTTGATCTCATGTTCTATCAGGAACCTCCATTCGATAACTCCCAACTATCTGGGCTATTTTTACTAGATAGAGTTGAATCATCGACGTACTGGAGGTATTTGGATCCCTCTCCACTCCCTGTGCTATTTATGTTGACACTCTCCTCTTTTGTGCCGAGGGAGGGGATTATCTTGTACATGTGGTTGCTCTGGTTTGGTCACCACAATCTCTCTGTTGTCTATCAAGTCCTGGATTTTGTGCTTGAGAGCCCAACAGTCTTGTGTATCATGGCCCGGAGATCCGAAATGTTAGGCACATTTTTTACTTGGGTCAAAATTCCTTCCCCCAGTATTGGTTGGTGGAAGGGGTTGAACAATCTTCTTCTGTGCTCTCAACAGTTTCAGCACATTCTCGAGTGAATCCCCTAACGGGGCGAACATTCTCTGACGTCTAACCTCCATAGTTTTCTGGAATGGAGGGGTTCGAAGGTTGGGCTAGAGCTTGAAAAGGGGAATAGTTCCTCCTTTAAATGGGCATGCTGCTCGACTCGCTCCTCTGATTTTGTCCTTGAAATACTAAGGATACTTCTTCTTCTTTCTTCTTGTGTACCCTCCGGGGATTATTCCCGTAACTCCCAGATTAAATATGCTCGGCAACAGCTTCTAAGGCGGTCAGATCCTTTCTATTCCCAGATTTCAGGCCCATTTCAGCAATTTCTCCGTGTTTGATAATTTCTGAGAAACGTTTTCCTATGCCTGCTAGGACCTTTTCGTAATACAGAGCTTCTTGGATGTCGATGAAGGTCATAGCTATCTCAGACTCAGTCATAGGTGGGGTAACTTGTGCTGCCACCCATCTCTATCGTTGGGCATATTCTCTGAATGACTCAGTTTTTTGCTTTTTGATTTTGGTTATCTGGTATCTGTCTGGAGCCATTTGAGACTGAAAGCTGTATTGATTTAGGAAGGCATGTGCCAACTCTTCCCAGCTGTGAATCTTGGAGTTATCAAAATGAGCATACCAGGTTCTAGCCTCTTAAGTAAAACTTTTCTGGAATAACTGCATTCAGAGTTTCTCGTCCTCTGCATAGGCTCCAAGCTCCACAATGAATACTTTCAAATAGGTGTATGGGTCTCCAAATCCATTGTATTTCTCAAAATCAGGGACTTAAAATTTTTTAGGATACCAAGCCCCTGGGCTTATACATAAGTCGGTGTAATTGACACTCCCAAATGCCCCAGTCCATTTGATGGACCAGATAGTCTCTTCAATTTGTTGGACCTTTTTCAGAATGTCACCAGCTTCCTGTTCTTTGTTGAGGGTGGTGATTTCAGGGGTTTTGTTGGTAGGATCCTGGTTTCGTGATTCAGGAATCTGAGGGTCTTTCTTTCCAAACTCTTGACTGCCACCGAGTGTACCTGGTTCTGTATGACCATGCGCTTGTTTCCCTTTAAGAGCTTTACTTTGTTCTCTCAAGAAAATAGCCAATTCGGCTATCTGGTTCTTTAATCCTTCAAACTCTTCCCTAGAGACGGGGGTAGATTCTAGTTGAGCACTTGAAGCAATATCTGTAGATGGACTTAGTGCTTTCTTAGATTTCGATCTGGTAACAGGACCATTTTTTACCTACAACCAACGTAGGTGTGTTAATTTCCATATATATATATGTTGGTCCGATGCATGCCATGCAATGTGTTTATTTATGAGGTTTTTTAATCTTATCCTGCAAAATAAAGGTCAGTTATTTTAATGACAGGATAACATGACAGGATTTATAAGACATGGAATGGACATTATGATATTTACATTGGACTTGAAAACTTGACATTAAATTGAAAAAGGAAGGCATGAAGAAGCTTCCCTTTGGATTTGGTTAATCAGAGGCTGACCTATCTTAGGCTACTCTCTCGGGTTTTCGGTATGAAGGTACCCAGATCATCGCAATCTACTACAAGGGAGATTAATCCGATCTTTCAATTGGAGCAGATCTGAGTGGTGTGTTTCATAAGCCTCGCAGACTTAGTCGCCTTTGAGTCCATTACTCAAACACCGACGGGTTTGCCTCCTGGTGGAGGAATTAGACAACATACATTCATATACATCGCGTCTCACCGTATGCATATGATGACATGGTGTGAAGCACTAATATAAAGAAGGAAAGCATTCATTCACATCCATTCAATGTAAAGACACAACATTTCACACATACGCATATCTAAATGGGAAATTTTGAAAAGATTCGAACGCGGCCTAAGCCCTCTACTGTCCCCAGCAGAGTCGTCACCTGTCGACGTCTGTGGAAAAATACGCGGGTTGAGTCGGAACCCTGATCTTTCTCTCTTTTCCTAAGTGTTGTTTCCTACCCTTATTTTATCTATTTTTTGAAAAGAGTGAAGAGTTTTTTAGGAAAAGGCCAACATGTATCATGTCAACGATTTGAACGTTTTACAGAGTCGCCAGTTGATAGATTTGAAATGGTTGTACCAACTCAACCGAGTTTTGTTTGAAAGTAGGCCCAATTGCCGGACACTGTCAAAACTGAATCTTTTGAAACTGAAGTTCTAAATTCGGGGGCTTGGTTAAGTGTAGGGAATGTGTTAGGCACCCCCACAACTCTCGTGAAAACACGGTACTTCAACTTTTAAATATTTCCCTTTTTATTTGCAATGCGTGTGTGAATGCTGGAAGAAATTAAGCCTACATTGGTTTGATTTGAAAGTATAGATGTGCTTCGTTGAACCTATATACGAAAGGTTTGATTTGATTTGCAAAAGTCCTTTTACTAGACATGATATTAAAATGATGTTTTGAAGGGTTGATTTTCAAACCCTGACGCTACCATAGGAATTGAAGCATGTTGATACTTCCATTTTTATCTTTTCAATTTTTTAGTTCAACTTGAATGGTTATTGTCGGGCTGCGAAGCATCCTCGACCATGGAATATATACAAGTGTCAGTCTTCTCATGGGCATGACAACCATATAGTGACTCTTGTTGGGTTTATACGTAACGCAATCATGCAATCAAATCACATAAATAGGGCGGAAGCGTAAAAAACTAGGTTTTTAAAAAATTTATACAAACCCATTACCATGATCATTCTTATGCATCAATTATCAGTGAATGACGAAGGAGAAAAATAGAATTATACCTTTGAAGATCCAAGCTTCCTCAGGTACAAGTTCTACTCCTTTGATTCCTTTGATTCCTCTGTAGTGGCTCCTTCCCTTGATCAATGTCAGCCACCCAAATGTTTGGCCTCTAACGGTGATCCACCAAGGAAAATGAAGAACTCAGTAAGATGGGTTATTGGCTTAACCCTTGTTTCTATCTCTATAGAATATGTGTACTCCCAACTCTTGAAAAATTCACTTACCTTATTTCTGATATAAGACTCTCTTATATAGATATTAGGTTAACCCTCCTAATCCAATTAGAATACGGTTTTATTTAATTAATTAATTAAATACTTTTAATTAATTTATATCCTAATCTTTATTAGGATTGAGAGAGAGTACTGATATTATATTAATTTCTAAACTCCTTTAGAATTAAAATAATAATAATAATATTAATATTAATAAGACTCCTCTTATTAATTTATATTTAATATTTGTAAAATATTAAATAATAAATATTAAGCTATTTAATTTATTCTATCATCATAGATTAAATTAATTATACTTAATGCATTATTACTATCATGCCATTTTCTTCTTAAATAATTCTTCTTCCTTTTATGGTGTGTCCTTTAGGTTCTCCATATTAAACCGGTTGTGAATAAATCAATTAGAACAATTCTAATCTTATTTAAAGAAACAAATTAAACTAATAATCTATTTAAATAAATAACATTTATTCTACAATAGGGATAAGCCTCCCTAGCGATCAACAACTTTCCAGATAATAGAGATTTCAACATTAATCATAAAAGAACTTGTGAGTTAATAGTTACCGTACAATTCAATCCTTCCACCATACAATGTCCCAATTAAATATAAGACATGGATTTACTGTCAAGTCTTAATTTATTTAATCATATGTATTTCGATTAGAAAATGCACAACTCCAAATAATGCAAATTAGAAACCTCTTTCTAATTTCATTCTACCTTGGCCAAGGATTCTTGGGTTGTCATTTAACGAATCACATAGGACATATCTCCTCTTTTACTAGAGGTGGTTGATTCTTTATTGATCATTCATTATCTCCATATGTAACTCATTACACCCAAGCATACCCTATATATGCCTTAAAAGGCCTTAAGGAATTAGTCAAAGTATAATTTGTTACATACAAGATACTATGATGATCTCAAGTCCAAGGATCACATGTACTACTATCACATTAGGAATTCCTATTGACAGGCGAGTAAAACTCCATTAGGTATTCCATAGCGAGTCACGTTCAGTGAACTTATTCTCCAATAAGCACCTACATACTTGCTTTAGTGTCTCCACACAAATGACCATGAGATCAGTCATCCTCATCCAATGAGCAAGCAACATATGTACCAATCTATCCGGATTTACTAATTCCCATTTTAGTAATCCCACAATTGGGAACTATTTTAGTTTTTAAGCTTTCTAAGAATTTAGATCTCATTATCATGATCTCATCATAATTCTAAAAGCATTGCTTAAAACTATGGGTTATTTACATATTATAAAAAATAGCACCATGTAGATAATTATATGCCTTAAATGAATATTTTATTAATAAATAAATAAGATTGTTTACAAAGTATGTGCTTTGTCATCATAGTCTTTCTGGTGGGTATACTTAATTCTCTCATCTCTTGAACCTATTCGTCCGGGAGGTTCCATTTTTCTATTAATGGGAGTTCTGGGAAAACTCTATTTATTATGGTGTGGATGGCAGGCAGGCCTATATTTCTTACATGATTGGATTGTATGCACACTACTATCAACTCTAGCACAACAGACCATTATTTCACTATGTTGAGCCCTTAAACCCGGATAATCGTTTTAAGGTCTTTCGGATGTACATTTTACAGAAAACCTGGCAGGGTACATTTGTAAAGTGCAGTTTGTCCATCGTGGGAATCAGATTCAAATCAATTTGATCATGAATCCCACGATTCTTAGGCTCACATAGGGAAGCCAATAAACCTACACAAAAATTATATATTTAAATCCAGATGTCGCAAGAACCAAGGATTCATCAGTAAATCCTGGCATGCGCATAGCCGAAGCTTCTCGTTCCCACTAGATAGCGATCTAAGGGCCGTAAGATTGCTTAAAAATGAATAAAACTAGAAAGAAAGCTAGATTTAAATAAATCTTAGCCATTCTAACTTTTCGGTTCCTGTTGGACCTATTTTGAACCGTTTGAAAGGTAGAAAGGGCTAGATTTAAAGAAATCTAACTTGCCCAAAATAATATCAGTGCCAATTCACATCAAATGAATATTTTCAGTAGATATTTAATCAAAATGAGTAAAGAATAATTATATATATATATATACGAAAGTTGTAAAGGGGGATGGATTTTTACTCCGATGCCCGGACTGGAATATAAATATATATATATATATATATATATATATATATAAGATATAAATTGATATAATGGAAATATATATATATAAAAGCAATAAAGAATGACGGATTTCAAAACCTATGCCCGGGCTGGAATGAATATATATTTATAAATGCTGTAAAAAGCCACGGAGTAATCCAGGCTGGAAAAAAATAAAATATATAAAAGTTGTTAAAGGGCGATGGATTTTCACTCCTATGCCCAGACATAAATGTTAATATATATATATATATATATATATATATATATATATATTTATAAAAGCGGTAAAAAGGCCACATAATTATCCAGGCCAAACTAGAATGTAAATGTTAATATATATATATTAAAGCAATAAAAAGGCCACGAAGTCAAAATCTAGGCCAAATGAAGTTAGAAATATATATATATATATATATATATATATATATATATATATATATATATTCTTCTATATAGTTATACATATAAAAGCAATAACTACCACAGATTTGACATACGTGCTTGACAGAATTGAAAAGTTAATATATATAATTAAATATATACAAAAAAAAGCCAAACCGGGACTGGGAAGATAACCCAGTCCGACGAAGTCAATATATACGTATATATATGTATAAAAGCTATTAATGACCACGAATCGACGATCCGGGCTGTGCAAATGCCAGAAAACGTGTTTATATACTAAAATGTACGAAAACGTAAGCAAAAACAGCCACGGAACTAAGTTCCGGGCATAATCAGAAAACAAAACTTAACGTGCAAGTGTATAAATGCGTAATGAAGTAGTAAGAACTTTTTGATCGTAAAAATACTTACGATGGACTGCTACACGAACTTTTTGCCACTTGGTAGGCTTCAAATGGGCGTATCTACCGCTCAAGTTTTGATATGTGGTAGTATATAAGTATACCTATGTGTTAGAGTAATAAAATCTTGGTTTGGAGTACTGGAAGTCGAACTAGAAATGAAATGGACAGAGTTTAAGAGCGTTTCTCAATTAAATTTGGCCTGGGGTGCACTTATATTTACAGACCCAATAGAAGCGGCTCTACTAGAGGCAGCCGCGAGTCTACCTATGGCGCCACATGGTAGGGCCTGGGTGGTGGGTCCCGTCGCCGTGAAGTATTTGCACTCCGAGCAACGCGAGGTCAGATTCAAAACTTTCTAACTTTTGATCGGAGCGTCCGTTTGAGGCGTGTTATACCTTTCCAGAAAGCACTTGCCGAGCGCATCGTAATGACATGGGACTAAACTTTTTCTGAGTCCAAGAAGACAGGTTCATAACCGGATCATCAATTCTTTACAGTTTTCTGAGTCCAAGAAGACATGGGACTGAACGTTTTCTGCGTTGTTTTCACTCGGGATTAATTTTATGGTTCTTTTTGACCTTCATGGCATCAATTTGGCTTGGTTTGGACCAAATTGGCTTCAAGTTGGTAAGATGACCGTTTTTCCCCTCTAGGGGTTGTCTCCTGTACTGGCACGGTCTTCGACTATTTTCCCAGAGTTGTCTCCAAGGTTTGCATCCAGCAGACTCTGTATGTCCTCACGGTTGTGTCTGAGGCTGATTTGTTTTCTCTAGGGTTATCTTTGGAGATGATTTGATGCTTCGGGGTTGTCTCTGAAGTCGATTTGGCCTCCGGGGTTTTGATCGGGGCTTGACTTGACCTTTCGGGTTATGACCGGGGTTGACCTGTACCTCCCGGGTTGTGACCGGGGTTGATATGTTCCTCTCGGGTTGTGATCAGGGTTGAACTGTACCTCCCAGGTTATGACTGGGGTTGACCTGTACCTCTCGAGTTGTGATCGGGGTTGACCTGTACCTCCCGGGTTATGACCGGGGTTGACCTGTACCTTTTGGGTTGTGACCGGGGTTGACCTGTACCTCCCGAGTTATGATCGGGGTTGAACTGTACCTCTTGTGTTGTGACCGGGGTTGATCTGTACCTCCTGGGTTGTGACCGGGGTTGACCTATACCTCTCGAGTTGTGACCGGGGTTGACCTATACCTCCCAGGTTGTGATCGGGGTTGAACTTTACCTCGCAGGTTGTGACCGGGGTTGAGTTCACATCCCTGTATTGAGATCGGGGCAGAGTTGACATCCCGGTATTAAGACCGGGGCTGAGTTTACATCCCAGTATTGACACCGGGGCTCAGTTGACATCCCGGTATTGAGACCGGGGCTGAGTTGACATCCCGATATTGAGACCAGGGCTGAGTTGATATTCTGGTATTGTGACCGAGGCTGAGTTGACATCCCGATATTGAGACCGGGGTTGAATTAACATCCTGGTATTGAGACCGGGGTTGAAAAGACGATTTTACCCTCCTACGGGGTTAGTAACAAGAATGTAAATTTTTGAGCGTCTACAACAAGAATGCAAATTTTTTAGTGTGTACAGTTAGACATAGTGATGTTGTGCCCCACTTCCCTATACTTTTTATTTTCACATTTAGAACAGAGATTATGTATTTATGATGTATGCTGTACACACTCAAAATTTTGCATTCCTGTTAATAACCCTGCAGGAGAACAAAACTTTCTTTTACCTTCTAGAGACTGGAAGTCCAAATCATCAAATCCAACCCCGACGACAACCCCGGGAGATAAAGTCCAACCCCGACGACAACCCCGAGAGATCAAATCTAAACCCTAGTTACAACCCCAAGAGAACAAGTCCAACCCCGGCGACAACACTAGGAGATCAAATCCAACCCCGATGATAACCCAGGAGATCAAGAAAACCCCGGCGACATCCATGGGAAATCAAGCCAAACCACGGCGATAACCCCGAGAGATCAAATCTAACCCCGACGGCAATCCCGATAGATCAAATCCAACCCCGATGACAACCCCGGGAGATCAAATCCATCCCCGGCGACAACATCGAGAGATCAAATCATACCTCAGAGATAACCCTGAGATATTAAATCAACCCTCGGAGATGACTATAAGGAAGAATAGAGTCGGCTGGGATCAAACTTCGGAGACAACCCCGAGAAACAGTCAAAAATCCTGTCAATCTTGGAGACAACCCCTGGAAAGGTAAAATAGTCATTTTACTAACTTAACATAAAATCAAGTCAAAATTAATCCAAATCACTACCATAAGGGTCATGAAGAACAATAACGTCATTCCCGATTGAAAATAGAACAAGAAAGCTCAACGGACGAACTACAAAAACTTAAAGATCTGGTCATGGACCCATCTTCCCTAATTCGAAAAAGGTCAAATCCCATGTCATTGTTTATATCTCTGAAAGGGCTTTCCGGAAAGGTATAACATGCCTCCATCAAACTCCTGGATTGAAAGTTATGAAGGTTTGAAGCAAATAACACGTTAGTTAAAGTACACATACTTCGAGACAATAGGACCCACAGGACTGGGCCTACTCGGGAGCCGCAGGTAGAGCCGCGGCTCTCTGGTCTATAAATAAGACACTCCATCAGCCAAAAAGAAAAAGAAAAAAAAAGAGAAAAAGAGAGGAAATTCCGCCCATTTTAGCTCTTAACTCTACGTACAGTGTTCCAAATTTCAATTTTACTCTTCCAAAACACTTGTATACATATATATACTAACATATCAGGTTTTCACCAGTGGAAAAGAAGTTTTCAAGCCTACCAAGTGGTTTAAAGCCTCTAACGCTATACACTATGAGATTTCTTGTGATCTGAAGCTTTTTATTCCTTTAACATATATATAAGCATATATATATATATATATATAGCTTTTAGTTTTGCCTGGATTTCAAATCCTTGGCTTTCTGGCTTCAATCTATGTATATATAAGTATATATATATACATTTATAATTGCTATTTCAGCTTGAATTGCAAATCTGTGGCTTTTATCGTTTTAATATATATATATATATATACATATATAACTATGTATATATATTTAGAAGTGTTATTTAGCCTGGATTATTAATCTGTGGCATTTTTGGCTTTAATATATATATATATATATATATATATATATATATTTCTATTAACTCCGTTAGCCTGGATTGCTAATCCGTGGCTTTTTCTCGCTTTAATATATATAATTATATATACACTTATACTAACCCGTTTGGCCTAAATTGCTAATCTGTGGCTTTTCAGCTTCAATATATATAAGCATATATATGTATCTATATATATATATATATATATATATACATTGATCAGTCACGCTTGGATTGGAAATCCGTGGCTCTTTTTAGATTTAATATATATATACAAGTATATATATTATTTATTTAATGTCATTAAATATCTATTCTGACTGTTCATTTGATATAACTCTATACTGATGTAAAGTTTATTGACGAAATTTATCTAAATCTAGTGATATCTAACTTTCAATTGGTTCAAAAGTTGTAGAGCTAGAACGATTTGTCGACGTCGGGAAAAAAATCATGTCTCTTTGGACGTGATCTTTCTCTTTTCCAAAATTTTGTTGTTTTCTACCTTTATTATCTTGTTTGTTTTATAAAGGGTAAAGTTTTTTAGGAAAATGCCAAAATGTATCATGTCGACGATTTGAAAGGCTAACATAGTCGCCAGTTGGTAGATTTGAAATGGTTGTACTAACTCAATCGAGTTTTGTTTGTTTTTTGCAAGTAGGCCCAATTACTGGGCACTGTCAAAACTTGGTCTTGAGACCTGAGATTCTTAAGGCTCGGGGGCTTGGTTAAGTGAGGGGAAGGTGTTAGGCACCCCTCAACTCCCGTGAAAATGGTACATCTTTTTAAAATTTTACTTTTAAATTGCAATGTGTGTGTGTATGCTAGAAATAATTGAGCCTACGTTTTGATTTGAAAGTATTGTCGTGCTTCGTTGAACCTAGGTACGAAGGGTTTGATTTGATTTGCAAAAGTCCTTTTTAGACTAGATATGAAAATGATGTTTTGAAAGGTGGTTTTCAAACCCCTATGATCACATAGGAATTGAAGCATGTTGATACTTTTATTTTATTCTTTTTCGGCCTTTGGCTCGATTTGAATGGTGATTTGTCGAGCTGCGAAGCATCCTCGACCACAAAGTATATACACGTGTCGAATTTTTCATGGGCATGACAGACATCGGAGTGACTCTAGCACGACAAACAATATTTCATTATGTTTGAGACCTTAAAATCGAATAACCATTTTAAGGTCCCTCGGATGTACATTTTTATAGAAAAACTGGCAGGGTACATTTGTAAAGTGGGGTTTGTCCATCGTGGCAATCAGATTCTGATCAGTTTGATCATGAATCTCACGATTTCTAGGCTCACATAAAAAGGCCAACACAACCTGCACAACACATATATTCACAAAGAATGTATATTTACATCTAGACACAAAAAAACAAAAGATTCTTCAGTCAAATCCTTGCATGTACGTAGCCAAAGCTTCTCGTTCCCACTAGATAAGGATCTAAGGGCCGCGATGTTGCTTTAATATTTAACTAAACTAGAAAGAAAACTAGATTTAAATAAATCTTAGCCATTCTAGCTTTCAGGTTCCGGTTGGATCTATTTTGAATCGTTTGAAAGATAGTAGAAAGGGCTAGATTTAAATAAATCTAAAACTGGAAAAAAATATAGTAATACAAATTCATATCAAATGAATAATGAAAAGCAATTATTTAATCACGGTGAATAACAAATATATATATATATATATATATATATATATATTTAATTATATATATATATAAACTGTAAAGGGCCACAGATTTCCAATCCAGGTTCGACTAGAATGTAAATATATATATATATATATATATATATATATATATATATATATATATTTATAAAAGCTGTAAAAGAGCCATGAATTGATCCAAGCTCGACAGAATGGAAATATATATATATATATATATATATATATATCAAAGCTATAAAGAGCCACGAAATGGCCCAGGCTCAACAGAATGTAAATATATATATATAGAAAAGCTGCATAGAGCCACGAAATGACCCAGGCTCAACAAAATGTAAATATATATATAAAAGCTGTAAAGAGCCACGAAATAATCTAGGCTCGACATAATGTAAATATATATATAGAAAAACTATAAAGAGCCACAAAATAATATAGGCTCGACAGAATGTAAATATATATATATATATATATATATATATATATATATATAATTATAAAAGTAGTAAAAAGGCCACAGATTTCCAATCCAGGCCAAACTAAAATGTAAATGTTAATATATGTAGTTAGTATATATATATATATATATAGTTATATATATAAAAGTAGTAAAAGGGCCACGAATTTGCAATCCAGGCCCGACAGAATTGAAAGTTAGTATATATATATATATTCAAATATGTATATATATAATAAAGCTGAAAAGGCCACAAATTAGCAATCTAGGCCGAACAAGTTAGTACATATGTATATATATGTATATACATAAATGTGAGTAAAAGCCACGGATCGTTAATCCAGGCTGTGCAAATGAAGAAAATTGTATATATATACTAAAATATACAAAAAAGTTAGCTATAACGGCCACGAAACTGAGTTCCGGGATGAATCAGAAGATGAAACTTGATATGTACTTTTACATAGATGTAATAAAGTAGAAAATGAGTTATGATCGTAAAAATACTTACAATGGACTGCTCCACGGGCTTTTTTGCTACTTAGTAGGCTTCAAATGGACGTTTCCACCTGTTAATTTTTGATATGTTGTACAATATACGTATACAAACGTATTGGAAGAATAAAAATGAAGTTTGGAGTACAAAAAGTAGTGCTAAGGGACGAAACGAATGGGGTTTCAAAGCATTTTCTTATTATTTCTTCTTTTTTTAGCAATGGGGTCTTATGTTTATAGACCCGATGGTTGCAAGTGTACCCGTGGCAGCCGTGGGTCTATCTACGGCTCCCCAGGTGGGGCCCACTCCCGTGGGTCCTATTGTCTCGAAGTACGTACACTCCGAGCAACGTGATGTCAGGTTCGAACCTTCCTAACTTTTGATCAGAGCGTCCATTTGAGGCGTGGTATACCTTTTTGGAAAGCCCTTTCCGAGTGCGACATAATAACATGGGACTTAACCTTTTCCAAATCAAGGAGGATGGGTTTATAACTATATCTTCATTTTTTAGCATTTTATACATTGATCTGCATTGTGCTATTTTCACTTGGGATCGATGTTATGGCTCTTTTTGACCTTCATTGCATCAATTCAGCATGGTTTTTACTGAATTGGCTTCAAGTTGGTAAAATAACCTTTTTGCCCTTCTGGGGGTTGTCTCCTGTACTGGCACGGTCTTCGACTATTTTCTCGGGGTTGTCTCCGAGGTTTGATTCCAGCCGACTCTATTCTTCCTCAGGGTTGTCTCCGAGGTTAACTTGGTTTCCCAGGGTTATCTTTGGGGATGATATGATGCTTCAAGGTTGTCTCCGAAGTTGATTTAGCTTCCCAAGGTTGTCCTTGGGGTGATTGCATCTCAGTGTTGTCGTTGGGGCTGAGTTTGATCCCCTAGGGTTATCGTCGGGGCTGCTGTACCTCCCGGGTTGTGGCCGGGGTTGGACTTGACATCTCGGTGTTGTCGCTCGGGCATAGTTTGATCTTCCCTGGTTGTGAATGGGGTTGACTTGACATCCCGGTGTTGTCGCCGTGGCTGAGTTTGACTTTGGTTTGAACTTCCAGGGTTGTCTCCGGAAGGTAAAAGACGATTTTGCCCTTTTGCAGAGTTAGTAATAGAAATGTAAAATTTTGAGTGTCTACAGATGCCCCTCTTTATCTTGTTTATGCAATGCAATGGAATGAATAGGATAAAGATTGCTAGACACTGGAAATTTATCAGATGCAAATGTAATAAAATGTAATGCATGGTATGATATGTTATGAATGTTAGATACCTTTATGGTGTGGGCTATTGCTGGTAGGATATCATTGGTAGGTTATCACTGGCTGTTCTCGTCATTTTCTGATGGGGATGATGTCATCCGTGATAGTCCTTGGTGAATTCTCTGGATGCTCACTCGAATTGCTATTTGCAATGTATAAACCATCATCGAATCTTTCTCGATGCTACACTGGGTTGAAGCCAATGGTTTACCTTGTCCGTTAATAATCCCTGTGGGGAAGATTTTCTCTAGGCTTATGTCATTGGACATTTCTGATCCCGATGTTGGAATTATCACCAACATTCTCTGCCTTCAGATGAGCTTTCTGACTTTTTCCTCGGCTGGGGATATTCTTTTTATGATTAATGACCATCATTGGAGATTCCCGATGCCTATCATGATGATAACGCACACCGGTATACATCATCGGACCTTTCCCGACGCTATGTTGGAGTTGTCGCCAATGGTTTAAATTACTATTCTATCAATGCCAACATTCTTGTTGATTCTTACCCGACTAATAGTTTTATTCGGTCTATTGATCTTGACTCAATTCCTACTCGAACGGTAGTTTACAGAGTTGACCATCACCGAACCTTCTCGATGCCTACTCAAATGGTAGCTGCAACGGTAGGTTGAATCACTGATTCTTCTCGGTGCTCCCGCAGGGGATTTGTATAATAGATTCCATCATTTGTACTCTATGGGGATAAATGTATACACTGTTTTCATCACTGGCTTATTCCCGATGCTTCACTGTAGTTTTCGCTAATGGTAAATAGTGTCATTCAATCTGACCCTTGTTGAAGTAGCCTTCAAAGGCTTCACCACCGGATAATTCTCGATGCTTCGCTGGAGTTGTCGCCAACAGCTGAAATGTCAGACCTACTAACCTTCGCTGAAGTAGCCTTCAACTGTTTTACCAACGGATCGTTCCAGATGCTTCGCTATTGTTGTCGCCAACGGTTGATAGTGTTACATCCTCTGACCTTCGCTGAAGTAGCCTTTAACGGTTTCACCACCGTACTGTTCTCGATGCTTCGCTGGAGTTGTTGCCAACAGTTGGAATGTCAAACCCTCTGACCTTCGCTGAAGTAGCCTTCAACGATTTCACCACCAGATCGTTCCCGATGCTTCGCTGGAGTTGTCACCAACGGCTAAAATGTTAGACCCTATGACCTTCGCTGAAGT
Organism: Panax stipuleanatus; assembly: GCA_020205555.1. NCBI lineage: Eukaryota > Viridiplantae > Streptophyta > Magnoliopsida > Apiales > Araliaceae > Panax > Panax stipuleanatus. Next base: position 237,009 of record JAINUT010002232.1, read on the forward strand.
AGCCTTCAACGGTTTCACCACCGGATCATTCTCGATGCTTCGCTGGAGTTGTCACCAACGACTGGAATGTCAGACCCTCTGACCTTCGCTGAAGTAGCCTTCAAAGGTTTCACCACCGGATCGTTCCCGATGCTTCGCTGGAGTTGTTGCCAACGGATGATATGTCAAACCTAATAGATCTTGTTGTGGGGGTATTCTTTCTGACAACTCACACCCTCGGATCAATCTGGTTGCCTTGACACATTAAAAATTGACTGTCCATAATGTCGGCCTTTCCTGATGCTTGGGTAGAGGCAATTTTTAGCAGTTCTTCAGCAGTTTTCATCATTAGTTCCTGAATATCATTTCAGGGTCTTAACCAATGGCTTACATGAAGTTCTTCCCTTTGTCAAGAACTCGTCGCTTATACGTAGGATTTCAGGCCAATCCGCCCAATCGCGTAGCAGTTTTTTTTCGAGATTTAACTTTTCAGCTTCTGTAAACATTGTTTCCACTCGAACTGGACCGAACCTGATGGAGTGGGCCCCACCCTAGGGAGTCACAGGTAGGGGTGTAGCAGTCGCAGGTGGGACTGCTCCCTTCTACGATTTATAACTTGGCTCCCGTGGCTTTTTAAATTCATTTTTAAACTTGAATTCTAAAGGAAATCTGATTTTCTTCTTCAGATCCACGGAGTTCGGGCATCTTTTTTTAGATTTCATCATCGTACAAACCTTCTGCACATCTCTGGTAACGTTTACATCCTATCTTTTCCTGTTTTAAACGTTAGAATGTTAGATATCACATAGTATGCTTTTAAACATAATGTATGGAATAGGCGTGCCTATATGACTTCACAAAAATTTTCAGACTTAGTAAGTGTGCATATTTTACTGTGCGTAACATTCTGATGTAAAAAAATTTGAATTCTAAGATAGTCAATTGACGCCCTTTTTGATCTGTTTACCCATCCTTTTTTAGGCCAAATGAGTCTAGATTTTCAACTAAAAATGCACATGGTAATTTAGCTGCCATGGGGAGTTTACTTTTGATTTTTCTTCATAAATATGAAATGTTTGTATTTTTGATTAGGTGTGCTACTGAATGGCCAGCAATTCATGCCTAAGTGAATGCGGACAGTCCATTTTATAAAGAAGACTATGGCAAAAAAAATTCAAAAGCTTGAGCATTTAATGAACATGCAATTTTAACTCTACTGGGGATTTTTGCTAACTCATGCATGTTTTAGGACTTCAAAATGCTTAAAGTAATGATTTAATTTAATAAACCATAGGTTTTAATGCTTACCTCACCCTTTCTAAGATGATTTGGAGATTTTGTCCAGGTTATAGAGCAAGATAGACCCGGTAGTGCTAGCAGGGTCACTTCAGGAGTGAGGCAGAGGAGAGTCTCTGATGTTGCTCAACCACGTCCAGCCCGACCGCCTCGAAGGTTGGCTGAGTCTGTGATTCGTCTTATCCGGGCTGAGCCGTCGGTTGATGTGGATGATAAGAATGTCCCATTTATTGATCCTGCCCCAGCCCACGCTCCATGGAGGGAGCTTCCAACCATTGTGGTGCTGATTCATGAGCTTTTGGGTGATTTGAGATGCCATCCGTTGATATATCTTCATGCCAACTATGTGACTGAAGTTTTCCCTTTTGGATTTTATATTTTTCTTTCTTTTGCCATTTTAGGGCACGGGTTTAATCTGGATTAGCTGTTTGATGCCGGTTCAATGCTTTACGCAGCCCAGGGGGAACTGGTTTAATGTCTACTCCTTATACCATAGTCTACATCCGGAGTATCGGGCCATTATCAACACCTTGGGGTTCGAGGCCTTCTTTTTTATTCCTCCCCGCCGTTGCCCCTAGGGTTATCTGAGAGCTTTGTCTGAGCACTAGTTCCACTAGACCCAGTCTCTCTATTTGCTGGATTACGACGTGATGATGACGCCTATAGACTGGAGGTTCATCACCGGTATAGAGTTTACAGGTGAGCCAATGTCGTTGGTGGCTGACATTTCACCTGCTGCCATTTGGTCCCTTTTGGGAGTTCTTGCCACGGCCATCAAGGGTTGGATGGTCCATTCTGGTCCCTTGAGCATAGATGCCCAGAGCGGGGCTTTGACTAAGCCTCTCTGCCTGATGATTAGAGGGTTAGAGATCGCATCCTGCGATGACTATTTTTGGTGATCATCAGGGTTATTTCCTGGCAGACAATTCCTCGGCAGTGTCTTTTGCACTGGTCAGCGCTACTCGATATGTGGAGCACCTCAGTGATTTTGATTGGGGTACCTACACCTTTCCCTATTTCCGTCTAGGGATGCGCATGCGCTCGGAGGGCGTGACGGAGGCTTGGCTAGGTTTTGACCCATTTCTGCTGGTGAGTACATTTCTTTTACACCTTTCGCTTTCATCATCTATATTTGTCAGTTTTAATCACTAAGGATTTTTGATATTTGTATTGCATATTTTGGCCATATGACAGGCTCCCTTGACTACGCCCTACCACCACTTTAGGCTTAGAGACTTATCCGAGGGGACAGCGCCGGCATCATTTCACATTGACTGAGGTCCCTATAGCCGAGGGAATCACGCACTTTAGCTTGCAGCTAGAGCTGTTGATGGCCGATTCGATCTCGTGGGTCCCTTACACCTCAGCTTTGTTGACAGTCGGGTTCAAGGATGGCTTTCCAACTGGCAGGAAGTTTGCATTGTCCACTCGTCGGGTTATATTTCTGATCGAGGGAGGCTAGGAGCTCTACCTGGGAGAGCGCGCTATTCAGAGCATCATGGGAGATATCCGTATTTTATTTTTTCCTCATGCTTGGAATTATTGGCCACTAGTTCAGCCACTTACAGACATTCCCTTGGTGGGCATAGATGGCTTTACCCAGTGAGAGGGTCCTTACAGCCAGGAGGCATTTCATAGCTGGTGGATTCCTCGTACCATTGGGGCTCAAACTGGTGCTACGCAGTTTATAGCAGACATGGTGTCGGAGTCTGTGACGATGATTGACTGGATAACTTGCCTCCGAGAGCCAACTCATTTAGACTAGATTACAGGACTGACCCAGCAGTTGGAGAGGGATCATTTCTTTATCAGGCACCTTGGTCGGGATCCTTCCGAGGTAGATTCTTTTAATCCTTCCAGCTCTGGAGCAGGCCCCTCAGTAGGTCCCTTTTCTATTAGCTTTGTAGGTGTTGATCCTCTACTGTATCGACTAGACAATCCCACTGGCCAAGATTTTGTTACTTAGGAGGAGCTGTAGCAGGTCGATAGCATGGAGTCGGATATTCTAGATCTCTTCGAATAACTTTTCTTGCTATATCTTTTGATAGGCATCTGTTAGATATTGGGCAGCTATGCCCCATTTCTCGCTATATCTTTTGATAGGCCTCTGTTAGTAGTTGGGCGGTTGTGCCCTATTTACCTGTACTTTTTACTTTGTATCTTATGAGCAGACAGAGATGATGCTTGCAGTAGATAGTTTATTTTAGATATGCATGATATTTCCTATCTATTGCATCTTATTTATAATTGTCATTATGCATATATTATGTCAAGGATATGCATTTAGACAGGTGAGTTTAGATTTGACCCATGGATGGCCTTATAATACGGTGATACAGATGACGTCATCCACGGTCAGCCGTATTGAGCACTCGCCACCATCTTTGGTAGCATCCTCATTGACATCTTGGTATGACAGTCTGCCCTATACAGCCAGAGGAACAGTGGATCAGATGCTGGGGAATTCTTTGGCCCTCGTAGCTTTCCATGTTCCACCGGGATTTATGGATGGCATATTAACCAGGTGGATACCCGAGCGCAAGGTTTTCCGATTTGGGCTTTATGAGTTGACTCCTATATTAGAGAAGTATGAGCGCCTAACAGGGTTGGCACTGGATCTGCCTTGCGCTAGGGCAGCCATCAGTGACTTGAGGCGACCATTCATGGGTATGACAGGCCTGAGGCGCAGGGTCGTCACCGAGGAGGTTACTTCTGGACATGTAGTGCCCATGGATTTCTTTATCGATCGCTTTGGTAGGTTAAATAACTACGAACGATACTCTGGGTTGATGTGCAGATGCTATGTTGATGTGCATCATGACTTATTTATACATGCCACTATATATGGACCACTTAGATACTGAACTGATGGTAGTGGTTCGTGCCCTTAGACAGGGTTGGATGATTTTACCGATGGTATTAGCCGAGACTCTGCGGTCGGCTACTTTTTGCAGTACCCATCCAAGGGGATTTTTCAGAGGTAGTGCCGTTTTGCTATATGTATGGTTTATGACGCATTTGAGTCCGATCGGCACTTTCAGACGCCATCGGTACTGCTTTACCCATGAGATAGCTATGTCTTACTCCTTCTAGCAAGTGGAGTGTTTAGATGTAGCATTATAGTCGGTCTTTCTATCAGAGATCAAGCATCCTTTTTTGATCTTGCCATGCTCAGGGCTTAGCTCCCCTTACAGCTTCATCACTTATGTAGTCGGCATGGACTATTTGCCCCTAGCAGGTTGAGAGGGGTGATCACCTACCATCCACTGGCAGGCATGGGCTAGTTTGATCAGTTATAGAGCCTCCACCAGTTCGAGGGGGCTATGAATTAGTGAATATCAGCTTCATCTTTGTCGTCGGCTGACCTTATCAAGATTTATAAGTGTTGGACTCATAGGGAGAGTGCTGAGTTCTCTACTAGCCATCAGGGTCATTCTCCAGAGTATTCAGTGTGGTTGAAGTCTGATATCGCCTTGGCTGCTGCTGTCCAGTCAGCTTCGAGTGTTGATTCAGATGAGGAGGAGCCTATAGAGGATCATGATTCTCCCATAGAGGATGATTTATTTACCGATATGATAGCGGCTTTAGTTAGTGACCCTCCGAGCATCCCTGTCGGAACTGATCCAGTATTATTGATTCACTAGCTCGGATGACTTTCGAGAAAGATCAGACCAGGGCGTTGATGTTGATTTGATACAGTTTTTATTGACAGAAATGAGGCTCGAGCTTCTCGGGATGTAACATTTGTTGAGAGAGACGAGGCTTGATCTACCCGAGATGTGGCTCTTGAGGAGAGAGATGAGGCTCGATCTAATCGAGATGCAGCTTTTGAGGAGATTGAGGAGGCCTTAGTTGTCCAGGATGCCGCTTATGTTAAGAGGGATGATGCCAGAGCTATCTGGGATGTTTATATTGCAGACAGCATTGCATTCAGATCATATACACACAGCCTGGTGGTAGATATGAGTACTTTTATAGATGGTCACATCGGCACTATGCAGATGGCTGTGGATATTCTGTCTTGTATGGAGTCTGAGAGTCATGAGCTTGTAGCTGATCCTCCATCTTCAGAGAGGGATGCCATGTTGGCATTGCTGTCCCGTTTGTCCATGGGTTCATAGACTAGCTTTGTTTTTCCTGCACATACTAGAACATCCATTTTTATCATATACAGGACGCAGTGTATATATTAAATAGTTTTATATATTAGAGAAATATATTTTGATTCACTTCCCTGTTGGATATGTATTGTAATTGCTGAGTGATTACCACTTCTTTCTTGACTTGCAGTTGTTGATATATCATGAGCTTCTCCTTGATGGATAGACAGTGAGATGTCGGAGAGTATATTAGCAGGGCCTGTTGACCAGGGGAGTTGATAGTATTTGGGTTTTATATGGTTTTGGTGTCTTGGGACTGGTTTTTAGTGGATTTATATTTTTTCTTTGAAGGTTATACCGCATCATGAATAGCTGCCTACGTACTCTAGGATTGAGGGAGATCAGGTCATTCGTAGTTCAGGTGAATGGTTTGAGAAATGTTTCTTTCGGGTTTGAATTTGGTTTGATGGGTTTTAGAATTTTTTGTTTAGTTTGACCGCACCAGAAATGACTGCCTACGTACTCCTCTGTGGAGTGAGATCAGGTCATTCGTAGTTCGGGCTTTTATATGAAAACCCGAACTAATTTATTTGATTCATAGGACCAGGATGATGGCAGGTAGGCATTTTAGATATAGTAATTTTTTACGGTGTCTGAATGGATAAGTTGGGGAAATTAGTTTCCATCCATTTCTTGCAATCTGATAGCCCCTTCAGTCAACACTTCTTTGACAATGAAAGGGCCTTCCCAATTTGGGGCAAACTTTCCTTTGGCTTCATCTTGATAGGCCAGGACTTTTTTCAATACCAAGTCATTTTCTTTGAATTAACGAAGTCGGACTTTCTTGTTGTATGATCCAGCAATCCTTTGCTGATATAACTGCCCGTGGAAAATGGCTATGACCCTCTTTTCATCTATTAGGGACAACTGGTGGTACCGCTCTTGCAACCACTGATCTTCTTCAAGTTGAGCATCTATTAACACTCTCAAGGACTCCATTTTTACTTCTATTGGAAGGACTGCTTCCATACCATAGACCAATGAGTAGGGGGTAGCCCCAATAAAAGTACGCATTGACGTTCGGTATGCTAGCAAAGTCAGAGGCAACAGGTCAGGCCAACCTTTGTGATTGGAAAAAAATTTCTGCATGATCTTCTTGTTCTTCTTGTTGGCCGCTTCGATAGCACCATTCATCTTGGGCCAATAGATGACGTAATTTAGATGCTTGATATGGAACTAACTGCATAACTCTCTCGTCATCTAGTTGTTTAGATTCTTGGCGTTGTTTGAGACAATCACCTCCGGTTGTCCGTATCGACAGACAACATTATTTTTGATGAAACCAATGATTACCTCCTTGGTGACTTTGGGAAAAGAGGCTGCTTCAACCCATTTAGTGAAGTAATCGATCATGGTGAAGATGAATCGATGACCATTGTTGGCTTTGGGTTCTACTGGACTGATTACATCCATTCCTCACATGCAAAAAGGCCATGGCAAACTCATATTGTGTAGCTCATTTGGACGAGCATGGATGGCATTTCCATGGACTTGGCATTGGTAGCATCTCTTGACGTGATCATCACAGTCAGCTTTGAGAGAGATCCAATAATGCCCTGTTCTCAATATCTTCTTGGCCAACAAATGACCGCTCATGTGTGGACCACAGACTCCACCGTGGACTTCATCCATCAATCTCTGAGCTTGATCTTTATCGAGGCATCTTAAAAGTCCTATTCCAGCATCCCTTTTATAGAGTGCATCTTCGCTTAGATAAAACTTCATAGCGATCTTGTGAAATCGCTTTCTTTTGGCTTGGCTTGTCCCAGCAGGTGTAGATCCATCTCAGAGATATTCTTTAATATCTTGATACCAAGGCTGCTTGATAGGAGGTATTTCATCTTGTATTTCTCCAATGTAATTCCCGTATGTCGGGGCCTTTTGGCTGGTGACTTTGATGTCTGAAATTCCCATTCTATTAGATACGTGGATCAAGGAAGCTAATGTTGCTAATGTGTCAGCAAAGTCATTCTTACCTCGAGGGATGTGGATGAAGGTTATCTCTTCAAACTCCATGGATATGTTAATAACCTGCCGGTGATAGGGCAACAAATGCAATTCTTTGGTGTGATATGCCCCGGTGGTTTGTCTAATGACCAACCCTGAATCCCTAAAGACTAGTAAATGCTTAATACCAATAGATTGGGCTAGTTTCAACCCCATTATGCAGCCTTCATACTCAGTCGTGTTGTTGGGGTTGACAAACTTCAACTTGGTAGCTACAGGATACTGTTCCCTTGTACAATAAACAAGGACTGCCCCAGCTCTGGCACCTTCTATGTTAACTGCTCCATCAAAATACAGTTTCCAAGGTTGGACTGTATTCTTTTGTGGGATTTACTGAATTGTCATGATCCCATCATCTGGGAAATAAGTTTTTAGAGATTCAAAATTCCTTGTCGGTGCTTTGGCCAATTGATCTTCAATGCCTTGACCTTTGGTGGACTTCTTAGTCACGTAGATAATGTCGAACTATTGGAGGATCAACTGCCATTTGGACAATCAATAATTCAGCATTGGCTTGTTGAATACTTACTTTAGTGGATCTGTGCGGGATATGAGGTAGGTCGTATGCCCATGCAGATAATGTTGTAACCTCATGGCGGCCCATGCTAACGCACAACATGTTTTCTCAATCATAGTGTACTTATGTTCACCGCTGCTGAATCTTTTGCTAATGTAGTAGATAGATCTCTCCTTGCTACTATCATCTTTCTGTCCTAACATACAACCCATTGTGTTAGCATTAACTGACAGGTACATAAACAAAGGAACATCATCCCTTGGGGGTACCAAGACAAGTGCTTCAATCAACTACTTCTTGATGGCAAAGAAAGCTTTTTGACAATCTTCATTCCATTTCGTGGCGGAATTATTCCTTAGTATCTTGAAGATGAGTTCACACGTTGCTGTGAGCTGAGAAATGAACTGGCTTATGAAATTGATTCTTCCCAAAAAACTTGCGTATTTCCTTTTCTATTCGGGGCACCAGCATCTCCTTGATGGCTTTAATCTTGGCGGGATCCAACTCAATGCCACTATTACTCACTAGAAATCCCAATAACTTGCCTGACTTAACACTAAAAGCACATTTGGCTGGATTCAGCTTGAGGTTGTACTTACACAACCTGTTGAACAACTTTTTTAGATGGCTGATGTGTTCGTCCTCCTTTCTGGATTTGATGATGAAGTCATCCACAAAAACCTCTATCTCTTTGTGCATTATGTCGTGAAAAATGGCCATCATGGCTCGCTAATATGTGGCACTAGCATTGATAAGGTCAAAGGATAAACGTCTATAACAGAAGGTTCCCCAATGAGTGATGAAGGCTGTCTTTTCCATGTCTTCTTTAGCGACCATGATTTGATGGTAACCAGCAAAGCAATCCACAAAAGAATATATGTCATACTATGCCGTATTATCTATCAGGATGTGGATGAAAGGTACTGGAAAATTATCTTTAAGACAAGTTTTGTTCAAATCTCAATAATCCACACATACTCATACCTTCCCTTAAGGCTTAGGCACCAGAACTATGTTTGACAGCCACTCCAGGTATGTTGATACCATGATGATACCGGCTTTGAATTTCTTAACGACCTCTTATTTGACGTTCAGACTCCATTCGGGTTTTAATCGCCTTAGCTTCTGCTTGATTGGCTTGAATCCATCTTTGATGGGGATTCGATGGATGACAATATCAAAAGATAAGCCAATCATGTCCTCATGTGACCATACAAACACATCCTGGAACTATGTTAATAGTTTAATCAGGACGGGTTTTAGGTCTTCAGTGAGGTCTCGGCCTATTTGGATTTTTTTTGAGGTTTTATGAGGTTCCGATATTGACAGTGGTGGTTTGATCGAGGTTTTGTTTGGGTTTATATTTGACTCATTCTTTGATCTCCTCAGGCACCTCATAGTCATTTATCTCCTCTTGATCAACTTCCATCAAGTCGAAGTTCTATTCTACATCAAAGTCGTAGTCATTCTGATAGGTTGGCATCTTATTGGCATGGACAAACACATCAAATTCTAGAGTCCTAAAAACAAAATGATTTTGCTTTAATATATGCAATTGTTTACACATACAAAGCATTTAACAAAGCATGAGAAAAGTTACTGCTATAGTTAAGCAACCAAAATAAGCAGTAAATGAAACTATGTTACAGGGCAGATGGACTCTCTGCCCTTTTTCCCTTTTTGGATGAAGCATGGTGTGCTGCTCCAGTTGTCCAATGTCAGGTCCTCATGAATAGGGAGGACAAAGGATTTGTGTTCTTTTGTCTCATCTCTGATGACGACTGAGACATCCTTTACATTGGAGCCGGGGTTCTTCTTTAAACTGCTACCCTTCCCTTTCTTGATGCTAAGAATTCAAATCTGATCTTCTTCTTCACTTTCTGGGATATCATCGTTCATACCCTCGTAGTGCATCAAATAATACATGTTAGCAAATGGGTCTTGTCCTTTTTGTAGGAATTTTTCCTTTCCTTTTTTGCTTTCCCCCTTGATCTTCGGGGCTTTTCTCTCACTAATTAGTTTGACTGGAGGAAACAGCATGCAAGAATCTTCCTCATTGGCTTCACAAACCCTGCATCAGTGAGGTTTGGCAGTAGAATCGTGTAAACAATAACTTTTGGATGCTTGTGTAGATTCCGATGGTTTGACCCAGATGAATAGCCCAATCCGGCTTTCCCCGACTGGCTCGGGATTTGAACCGGACTCTTGATACCTTGCTAATTTTTTCCTAACACTTCTCCAGGGCAGAAACCCAAAAATACCATCTCCTGACCAACTGTCATTACTTCGGGGGAGACTCTTGGTTTCAAAGCTGGTGCTCCAACAGGTAGGTACTGAGTATTGCTCACCTCTAAAGCTTAAAAACTAGCAGGTTCAATCCCTTCATCTAGACTGATCACTGGCATGTCTCCCTGTATGCAGACAGGGTATTCTGGTTTGACATTTACTATAATCAGATTGCAATTAATAATGTACTTGAGTTGCTGATGGATGTTAGATGGAACTGCATCTGGATCCACGGCCTTCCCAGCAATAAATTATATCCGGTGGTAATGTTAAGTACATGGAAGGATACATAGAATGTATGAGGACCAATCTCCAATGGAGGTTCAATCTCTTCCATAGCCTCTCGGTGAGACCCATCATAAGCCCGGATAACTACATGACTAGTGCGGATCTGGTTTGGATTGATCTTCATTCTTTCCAAGGTATCGTAGGGATAGATGTTCAGGGATGATCCTCCATCTACTAGCACACCCCCGATCACATACCCTGATAACATCATTGCGATGTGTAGTAACTTGCAATGGCATGTCCCTTGTACTTGTATATCATCATCAAAGAAGTATATCACATTGCTGTTTAAAATGTGCTCTATCATATGACATAATTTCTCAGTATCCACCGTCTTTGGCAGATGGGCTTCCTCTAGTACTTTCACCAGAATGTTACGATGATCCACCAAAGATAAGACCAGATCTAGGATGGATATCTATTTGGGTGCCTCTTTCAAGCTTTGCACCATTTTGATCTCATTATGCCCCATTTTGTTGAGGAGTTCTTCAATTTTCTCTTCAGCCACTTTCCCTTTAACTTTAATGACTGCATTGATCACCCGCTGAGGCAGGTATAGCAAATTTTCCTTTAATATACTTGCAATGTTGTTTGAAGTTGAACCTTCATCCTTCCCATAGTTCCATGGGACTCTTTTCAGGCTTACGACAGGGTATTGTGGTCTGAAGGGCAATATCAAAGGCTCGGGCCCAGATACTTTCATAGGATTCTATACTTCTTCAACCCCTTTTCCTTGTAGTACCAGGGGTGCGATGCCTATATCCTTCTCATAGGAAATAACAGCCACTATTTCCTGGTTCCATGCCATGGGAATAAAAAGTGTGTTAGGAATATGCATGAGAATGTTATTCTTGTTTATATAAGATTTGATTACGATCTTAATGAATAAACATGCAACTATGTCTGCATTATTGAAAGTTGTAAAGTCCTTAATAGATGATAGACATATAAACAAGGACTTATACTGAAAATGTGACGCCCCCAAATTCGGGTTCCTCTCTTTCCTCGGATCCGGTGCAGTCACGATACTACTATCGTCAAACTATTACATCTTTTATTCATTACTAAAAGAATACAATTTTGCTTATTACAATTTAGAATATAAATTCTATTCATATCTAGGATCTTATATGATGACTCCAAACTTTTACAAGTTTCAAAACCCGGTCATATACCATCCCTGTCTAAACATCATATTCGATGTTACTACAATGCTGAATAACTTAAACTTTTCAATATCCTTTGAATAAAATCTTTTATTGATTTCATAACTTGAATCAATTACAAATCCCTGAATCAACTTTATAATATGATTCATTCCATTTGAGTTATCGTATAACGTTTACAACTCGACTTGATATCCTCTATGTATCAACTAATACATCTTTACAGTACGACAAGTTTTAAACAACGTATACAATTATCAAGTATAACTCCTAGAACCTAAACGTGGCTCAAGTAATAATCTAAACAATATTCTTCATTGCGATACTATCTATCTTTATCAATCAAGAAGCACGAAGTCTTATTCGTAAGTCCTCAACCTGCAAAAATGGTTATTTGCAAGAGTGAGCTCGGCAGCTCAGCAATTCTAACAGTTTTCATGCATCACATAGCATACAACATCATACTCAGTTCATGCATTTATAAACAATTTATATTTACTACGCATATTACTTTCACATAACAAGTGTATCATCAAAGATCAACTTTCCATCTCATTTATATCTCACATACAATTCATATATAAGTTCACATTATCACAGCATAATCTAATTCAACTAACAGTTATTGAATTTATATATCAAATAGGAACTAAAAGACTTGCCTGATTCGTAGTTTAACAACTACGACTTAACTGCTTAAAGATATCTGCACTTCGTATAATCCTACATAGTTATACAGTTATAGGTTCATACATATCAGTTATACGCATCCATACATTCTCAATATAATAATAAGTATTACATTGTTTTCTTTCTTGGTTCTTGGAACCTTGTTTCACTTTCCTATCATACGCTTAGTATCGTTAGGTATGTATAGTTATACCTCAACTATATATCACACACTTATTTATCTATGTGTTCGACACATATTTAAAACTCATACATATATCATCACATTATCCTTGTGTTTTTCAAACCTTATCGAAACCATTACATTTAAACTTTCTAAGTTTTACCTTTCAAAATCCTTGGCATACTTAAACTAGTCATGCAATGCTACTATGTTCCTCATGTACACACGTTTATAAGGGCATTAACTCAAGTTTTAAAACCTAGCACGCTCATTCAAATCCAACTCAAAGTTACATGGTTTTTCATGTCGGACTTTCATATACCTTAAGTAATTCAAGTCCATGCTTCAAGGTTAACTACTAAGGTCATGTTATCATATAGAAAGCTTAAACAATACTAAGTAGGCATGCTCGTGCTTATAATACACATGTATACTTAATCACATAGTCTATGCTTTAAAAATTGATTTCTTTGAATATACGTGCATAGGTGAAATCCATGTTTCATCACATGATGTTTATGTCAACATGTCTATAGGCATAATGGATCTTAATATACATGCTTGTATGTAACTCACACCGTGTTTGATGCTATTACCTTTCACATTCTAAGTTTTCATAAAGATCGCACTGAGTCAACAAAGGTAACTAAGTATATGCAAAGTACCTCGTAGTCATGACTCTCACGTATTAGAACACATACATAAGCCACTTTTACATGCTCAAATGATCAGAATGTGGACATCCTATATATATGTCCAAAAACTCTAAGTTTGTCTTTTGAAATCATTTTCAATTTAAACAATGTGTTCTAGTGTATGCTCAATACCTTCGACTCACATATCATGCATATCTAAACCATATAATCATGCTTAAAAAGTCAGAATTTAAACATGGTATGTATTTATCAAAGTTCATTTTACAAACTCTAATTTCACTTTGAAAACTAGAACTTTTATCAACCATGCTTGCTAACATAGTAAAACATGTTCATGCTAGATTAATGTACCCATATATACATGTCAAACATGTCCTCATGCTTGTCTAAAGCGATAACATATGCTAGCATATAACAGAACCTGTAACAGAAATCAGAAACTGATTCTGCAAATGGGCGCGACCGCGCCCCATTTGTACTAAGGAGACGCGCGGCCGCGCGTCCCCGTTTCCAAACCAGAAGCTTTTCTACAATGCAGAGCTTCAACCAAATTCGAAAGTTTACTTATCAATTCGATTCTACATCAGCCATGTAACAGTTTTATCATACACAATAGCTTACATAACACATAAAAACTGTATTCCACACTTCAATTACCATCTAAACTACGAAATCAAGAACTTTCCATTAAAGAACAAAATGGGAAAAGGTAGGAATTGTACCTCTGGAAGTCTTAAGCTTGAGCTTGCTTAACTTGCTACCAAAAATCAGATTGTGTACTCATAATACTCTCTCCCAATACTCATCAACACACTCACTATATAAAACTTATCAAGAGTCTAGCAACTTGAGTTTGTGAGGGGGAGCTTCCAATTTATAGAGAATTGGTTAACTATGCCAAAGCTTTGCACTATGAATTAAACTTATGGAAGAAGAGAAGAATTGTTGGGCAATAGATAGTTAGTAAATCCCATCATTAAGCCCACTCCTCCCATAATCATTTGCTACAAGCTATCACGAAATTGAATTTGACAAATGAAGAGTAGTATAGGCCATTGGCCATTCACTTGTAGAAGGAGAATGAGACACTCATTTTGGGACAGGTCTTTTAATCTCAGCATTTGGCCAAAGTGGGTGCAAACATACTTAAGTTTATCTACTTTTGGACAATACTAGTCACATTCTAATAACTTAGTATTGCTACCTTATGATAAGTTATGGGCACAAATACACCACTCCTCATAAATGTACATCCCAATATAAGCAAGTATACTCATAATCAATACGTATTATAATGTAACTCATGTACATTGTTTTAATTCAATTAATATTTTAATTGGACTAGATATAAAATAGTTGGGTATTCTCATCCCATAATTTTCCATAAAATTATTATCTCAATTACACCCAAATATTATAATGATAATTAATATCAATTATTTATTAACTTGCCATTTCTTTTAATAATTATAGTTAAACATCTAATTGATTTAACTTTACCACTCATGCCACACAAGGCACAATTATATAAGCTTAGTATTTAATAGGCCTCAAGCTCACAAAATAATATTACTCTCAATGTCACATCTTATAATAAGTTCATGATGTAATACCATTACATTTCTTATTTACATGTTCTCTAATTATAATCAATCTATTACCCTCCTATGGGCAATACCCAATGATCAAAGAATAGTTGGTGGCTAACCCCACCAACTACTACTAGTCATGGTCCTTCCTCATCATCACACCTTATAACATGCTCATGATGTAATTACATTTCTTATTATATGCTCTCTTAGCAACATTGTAAAAATTGAATTAACAAACTCTACACACCAATGCATTGCCTCTAATTATTATCGAGCTATTATCCTCCTACGGTCATTACCCAAAGGGCAAAAAGGGGAGTTGATGGCTAACTCCCACCAACTACTACTATTCATGTACCCTAACCACTTGATTAACCATTATTGTTCTCACATGGACTAACTTGCAAGCTTATATCTAATAACTTAATGTTATTATCATATGACATGATAGGGTCACACATAAACCCAATCATATAATCCATGTATATTTGACAATACCGAATATATTTTAATTGAGTAGTGTCACACCCCATTATTGTAAATTTTATTATTTCAATTATACTTAACCATTGAAATAATTATTAACAACAATTATTTATTTAGTTTAATTTAATATCCTTCATGAAGTACATATTAATGTACCACACATAACATATTGTCACATAGGTTCATTTATGTAACTCATGTGACTCATTTCACTTTACCATATAGTTTCTTATATTATATAGTTTTCTTGAAGTGTCACACTTCATTTCATATTATGTAGATGTAGCTACTATATAACTTATAATTACACATCATTGCACATAGCAATTTATCCACATAATAATATTAATTAATTCCTTTAATTATTCATTCATAAAATTATTTAATAAATGTTTATTCCACCACTTTGCCATACTAGGCATATCTCACAAGCTCAATATTAAGCTTATCATTACTTTCACCACACATTAATATTCCTTTTTAATATAAGGTTTGTGTGACACATGCATTCTAATGTCAAGCTACCTTAAATAACTATACACTTATAATATGTATAGCATTTATGCTCAGAATAATTGAGATTTACTCTATTATTATAAAATCTATGATAAAATAATAACTGAAGTTATTTAATACATTAAAATAACTTAGCTTTCTTTTATTAATTAACTCTCTTGAAAATACATTAAAAATTATGTATTTTTTCATAACATAAAATAGTATGTTTTCTCCGAAAAAAGACATTCATTATCAGAAAATAATTTACGTATTGTCTCATAATATTATTATTAATATAATATCTATTAAAATAATTACATATACGACACATATACATATATTATATATAGGTAATAAGTTTATTTTATAATAAATTATTTTCATCAATTTATTTACATATAGTAAATACGTTTTAAAATATTTACTATATTAATTAATCATACATATTACCTCATACAAAAACATATAAGGAAATATTATTATTCAAAAATAACATTTCCTTTTTTATTAAAATAATTCAATATTAGAAATTATTTTAATATCCTTTATTAGAAATATATAATATTTAGTTCTCTTTATTTTCTATAAATTGTTCCTAAAACAATTTCTTCAAATATTCATTTAAAGATATAATGATTTTCATTTCTCTTTAATAACGTATATATATTTATTAACGTTATTCGCACATTAGACTTTCTCATATATTACCATTCTAAGTAATATATAGAAGGTACTAATTATAATCATATATTCAACATATATATTAATTCATTTCTTTACTTAAGTAAATTTAAACACTGTACTATATCATTATAGTTAATTAGGGTTCAATACTCATTATATTATTCCCTAATATAACTTCCAACTTAAATTAACTAATATTTATTCTTATTAGTTAATTCCTTAACTAACTCATGCTTCACTATCCAAACCTATTCACGGATAGCTTAAGTGCTATTAATAACCTATATTATAAACATACTAGTTATTAATACACATACACAAGAATATGGTGATTATACATTAAGGATATTTAATGTCACCAACTTACTATAATAAAATAATTCTATAAATTATTTAATATCGATAGGAATTTATCCACTTCCTTAACCTCAATTGAATCGTCTCTAAAATAAATAACAAATAATATATTCATTAATCACAAAAACACATATTACATAGTCCATATTACCCTATGTAATATAATACTACATACCTCATATCACATATATATACTCTTATTCGAACCCATCTCACAGTTTAAGAATTTTATTTATTAAATCCTTATTTAATAATATCTAAAAATTCGGGTTCTTACAGAAAAGATCAAATATGTTAGGTTGATCCCACATGAACAAACAGCTTTGTGAAGTCCTTCAAAAGATTATGATGTACAAGGACTATGAATAAAAAGATCAAGCTTATTAGGTTGATCTTATAAAATGTAATAGATAGGTCAGTCTGATCGTCGAGCACTGCATCAGCCTTCGTAGTCTGCCAGGAGAGACAAGGAAGAATCAGAGTCTATTAAGGCAGGACTGTAGTTTATAAAGATAGTCATTCTCAAAAGTCGTAGTTTGCTAAGAAAGACAAGGCAGAATTATGGTGTGTCGAGGAAGACTTTCTCGAAGTCGTAGTCTGTCGAGGAAGCCAAGTTTAGAATCCTGGGGACAGCCTGTTGTGACACTGCAAAATCTGGGTTCTCTAACCCCAATTCGGTCGTCACAATACAATACAAATATCCACCTCTAAACAACATATAAAAACTAAATACGAAATATAATAAACGTATGTCGTTCATTCAAAAGGGTTACTAGTCCCAAGATTCGATAATCTTAATACAACCATACAAACATACCCTAGAATAGTCATTAGGGTTCATATTACATAACAGTAATTAAACTAATCATAAAGTAAAGTCTACTCCTGGAAAACTATTACTACATGTTCCCTTTACCCTTGTCCTTCCCTGAAGTCTCGGGCTTAACTGCATTAGAAGTCATGATATAGCAAGAATGAACAAGTTTGCTCAGCAACTTTAAATACAATAATAAAGGATATATCATGATGAACGGAATATATCCGACAATGAATTCAACAATATTAATATCAGAAACAAGGATAATAATTGCTTTTAGAATAACTGATAGTCAAGTAGACTTTGAACAATAAAACTCCAATGGAATCAATAGCTGATTGACCCTTTGGTTACTGTCTACATAATAAGTACTTGAGGGGATCAGCCTCGTGTACGCCATGTATATGCATAACATTCAACTCTGCTATTTGTATCTTATATTAGATACCTGGGGTACTCCCCGTATATATAAGGGGTGTTCTCTTCAGTCTAAGAATCCCTACCATCAATTGGTTTGGATAGCTTATAAAATTTGATACAAATGTCTGACCGAACAAGGGTTCAGACTCTATCTGACGCAGTTCAAGAATTGTAGAACTTTAAATAATGTACAAGTCCAAGACTGTACGAACTCAAGTGCACCAAGTGCGAATATCAATAAGATCGATGTGGAATAATTGTAAAGTAATTAAACCACCTAATAGCATGCTTGGAAATAAGATTCAAGCTTAAATAAAATAACTTGCAACATAATAATAACCTTCTCAATAAATATGAGAAGGATAAGAAACTTGCATAATAAAGAATTAGTTTCAGAAGACTTGCACAAATAAAGAGTGTAAGTCAGAGAACTTGCACAACCAAAGAGTGAAGTTCGGGAACTTTCCTGTTTGCTCAGCTACAAATTAATTCTAGCTTTAATTAAATCGCGTTGAAACAACCTAACATTAACAAGTCGGTCTTTCAGTTAGCATATGTAAACTAATATGAGTCTACACTAACAAGAATCTAATCATCATGCCACATTGTCATTTCATGCTGCTAAAAAATTTGAGCATAATCTTTAACATTCAAACCAGTAACATTAATCAATATTTATGCTTTATGGTTATAATTTCAAATTCGAAAACCTAGCATGCTCATTCTATACCCACTTCAAAGTTATATGATTTTCATGTTGGCGACCTTAAGCTAATCAAGTTCGTGTCTCAAGTGTCAACTACTAAAGTCATAGTACCATATAACGAGATTAACAATACTTAGTAAGCATGCTCGTGCGTATACTACTCATGTATACTTTAATCACATAGTCTATGTTTTAGAAATTCATTTTCTATGAATAAACGTGCATAGGTGATATTCATGTATGAACAAATGATGTTCATGTCAATATGTCTATAGGCATAATAAAATCTTAATACTCATGCTTGCATGATCATAACATAACTCACATGGTAATTGATGTTATTAACTTTCAAATCCTAAGTTTTCTTTGAAAATTGCACTAAGTCCTTTTAGTACATGCAAGGCATCTCGACATATAATTCATTTGCATTCTAAACACATATTAAAGCAACATAAACATACTCAAATGGTCAGAATCTAAAAGACATAAGTCTTGGTCAAGTTTGCTTTCAAAGTTCTTAAGTTTTTCCTTTGAAATCACTTGAATTTATCAATCATGTATGATAGGGTGTGCTTAACACTTCAAACTTAGTTCTGATGTCAATATAGACTGTACTGTCATGTTCATAAAATCAGAATACCTATATGATGTGTTCATAACAGTTTACTTTAGCAATTTCTAAGTTCATTTATAAACTATAAGGCTTTTCATCAATAGTGTACACTATCATGATTATACATGCTTATATCATGTCATTGTACTAATATCTTCAAGTTATTCATGTTCACAAGCTTGTTCTAAGTGATGCCACATGCTAGTACATAACAGGATTGTAACAAAAAAATCATCAGTAAGTCTATAGGTAAGTCTTGGGTTTTAGCAAAATCATCAGATATGAATGAACAAGTAGCACCCGAATCAAATAATACATATGCATTTATAATATTAATCGGAATAATACCTGTCACCACATCTTTTGACTGCACAACATCATGCACCGTCATGTTGAACGTGAAAGTAGTATGCATACAAGCCAATCACGTGTGATGATAAAGCATATACTTTGGAGACAATCTTATTTATTTATTAATAAAAATATTCATTTATTAAAGGCATTTAATTATCTACATGATGCTGTTTTTATAATATGTAAATAACCTATAGTTTTAAGCAATGCTTTTAGAATCACGATGTTGATTATGATAATGAGATTTAAATTCTTAAAAAGCTTAAAACTAAAATAGTTTTCAATCATGGGATTACTAAAAAAGGGGATTAGTAAATCCAGATAGATTGGTACATATGTTGCTTGCTCATTGGATGAGGATGATTGATCTCACGATTATTTGTGTGGAGACACTAAAGCAAGTATGTAGGTGCTTATTGGAGAATAAGTTCACTGAACGTGACTCGCTATGGAATACCTAATGGAGTTTTACTCGCCTGTCAATAGAAATTCCTAATGTGATAGTTGTACAAGTGATCCTTGGACTTGAGATCATCATAGTATCTTGTATGTAATGAATTATACTTTGACTTATTCCTTAAAGCCCTTTAGGGTATATAAAAGGGTATGCTTGGGTATAATGAGTTACATGTGGAGATAATGAATGATCAATAAAGAATCTACCACCTCTAGTAAAAGAGGAGATATGTCCTATATAATTCGTTAAATGACAACTCAGGAATCCTTGGCCATGGTGGAATAAAATTATAAAGGAGTTTCTAATTTGTATTATTTGGAGTTGTGCATTTTCTAATCGAAATACATATAATTAAATAAAATAAGACTTGACAGTAAATCCAAGTCTTATATTTAATTGGGACATTGTATGGTGGAAGGATTGAATTGTACAGTAACTATTTACTCACATATTCTTTTATGATTAATATTGAAATCTATATTATCTGGGAAGTCGTTGATCACTAGAGAGGCTTATCCCTATTGTAGAATAAATATTATTTATTTAAATAGATTATTAGTTTAATTTATTTATTTAAATAAGATTAAAATTGTTATAATTGATTTATTCGCAACCGGTTTAATATGGAGAACCTAAAGGGTCACACCATAAAAGAAAGAATAATTATTTAAGAAGGCAATGACATAATGGTAATAATGCATTAAGTGTAATTAATTAAATCTATGGTGGTAGAATAAATTAAATAGCTTAATGTTTATTATTTAATATTTTAGAAATATTAAATATAAATTAATAAGAGATGTCTTATTAATATTATTACAATTATTATTATTTTAATTTGTAAAGGAGTTTAGTTATTAATTTAATATTAGTACTCTCATTTATTCCTAATAAGATTAGGAGACAAATTAATTAAATGAATTTAATTAATTATTCTCAATGTGGTGGGAAGCATAAATTAATTAAAGGAGTTTAATTAATTAAATGAAATCCCATGTCTAATAGGATTAGAAAGGTTGACCAATATCTATATAAGAGGAGTCTTATAATAGATATCAGTTGATGCAATTCCAATTGTTGGAGAGTACTCCTTTTCTATAGAGGATAGAAAATTAAGCCAACCACCCTCCTTCTTGATAATTCATCTTCCTTGGTGGATCACCTCTAGAGGCCAAACACTTGGGTGGCTAACGTTGATCAAAGGAAGGAATCTAACCCAAAAATTGAAGGAGATCATGAAGAACAAGGAGTTGAACTCGTACCTGTGGAAGCTTCGTTCTACAAGGGTATGATTCCATAACTTCTTATTTATCGTTTTAAATTAATAATTTTCATAAAGGATGATCTGGGTAATGGTTTTGTATAAAAATTTAAACTCTGATATACCATGCTTCCGCTAATTTTTGAAATTTGATTGCGTCACGATTTCGTACAAACCCAACAAAACGTGTACGCAGTGGGTCGAACTGCTTACAGTGGCGACGGTCCAGCGATAGTCAGAGTGCTGCCGCTGCCATTTCCTCCATTTTCTGTTGACCCTACCGCTAGCTATTTAGGGCAGCTACGAGCCATGTGATCCTTCGATCCACATTATAGCAAACTCCCTTCTTCGGGTTTGGGCAATTCGGGGCAATGTGGCCTTGCTGACTATAGTTGTAGCACACCCGTTTCCCTTTCATGCACACTCCAGTGTGAGTCATCCCGCATGTAGCACATGCTTTGAGCTTCCTCTTCTGTTGGCCTCCCTGCTGACTCCGAGCAGAGTTATTGTCGTTCCACTTCCTTTTCTGATGGATAGCCCCGCTACCACCAGCCTTGTTTTTCGTCTCAATCTTCTTCTTCTTGTCCAAGTTGAATTTAGTCACGGCGTCGCTCCCTCCTTCAGCTAGAATGGCCTTTTCCAGCATAGCCTCTCTGCGTTCTTCTTCCATCACCCGAAACGCTGTCCTTCGGTCCACCACATACCATGGTAAACCTTAGAACTGAGCTGGGTAATAGAAGATACGGTCCTGGGCCCTATCTATGGCCGTATGGAATGCGTATTCTGTTTCCCTTAGCTTGGCCCTCTTGGTTTCAACCTCGTCTTCAGCTCAATCGGCTCGTTGAGTAGCCCTCAAGCTTGTTTCCTCAGCTCTAGCATGCTTTGTTGACCCTTCCTGGATTTCTTATTTCAGCTTCGCTATCTCTGCTCGTGCCTCGTCTCTATCATTCTCTACGTGGATTAGCTTCCACTGCACTTCTCCTAGCTCACTATCCATCTCTTCGATAGTCTCGTCCAATTGCTGGATGGTCTCTTCGAGCTCTCCGACTCGACCATGTAGCTCCATGTTACTGTCGTAGACTGCATCGTACATCTCAGCACTAGTAGAGTGAGGTGGGAATTCCTTTTCGGGATCCTCTTCCTCCTCTTCATACTCTTCCTCGTCCTCTTCCTCTGTAATAGGTGTTAGCTCATGCTCCCGACCAGCTATTGTGATCACTGGAGATGGCTCTCTCTTAACCAACTACTCCCAGACAACATGGATGTCTCGGGGCTCTTCCTCTCTAGGCACCTAAGTTATATCCTCCCTAGCCTGACTGGATTCTTCTATGTTCGTCATCCTGGCAAATGAATTTTAAAGTTTATTATTACGTGATATCGAGTCGTCACTCTTCGAATACTTAAACGTAAACACATAGCACATAAGGTAGTTTATTATCTTTACCTATCACCACTATCTTTTCAATATTCCTATAAGGCTACTACCTAAGGTTTTTCCCCACCAAAGGTTTATAACTTATAGCTCTGATACCAACCTGTGACACCCCCAAATTCGGGTACTTCGTTTCCACATAACTTAGTGTTCACTTTCTAATTAAAACATACATCTACCCAATAAAAAGATTTGCAAAGTAATTACAACCTCCATCAAAACTTAAATAAGAATCTTCCTTGAAAAGGATTACAACTTGCCTAAAATAAAATCATAGGGTTATCTAAACCTTAACATCAATCAAAATAAATGCGAAAATAAAACATCATCAACTAAGTCTTATTACAAACAAAATTGAAGACAACAAGTCTTCACTTGCTCATCTTTCCTTTTCCTTTACTTGTTGACGATACGTCAACATTCTCGGCCTTAACTGCAAGGGGTTATAAAATATGCAAGAGTGAGCAAACAAAAGCTCACTTGAAATACAACAGTGATATGACATAACTGAATAACTTCAAAAGGGTTTGAATAACTTTTACTTCCATTAGAAATAAAGAATTGAATAATAATTCTTTCATCAGTTTTAAAATTCGAGTATAGAATTTATCTGAGGGTCATACGACCTTGAACTATGTCCTAGGTTATAAATATTTCAATTTAAAACCTTTAACAGTCATTGAGACTATGGACCTTTAACTCGTACTTAGGGGGATCAGCCCTTTGTACCATATATTGTGCACAACCATCTTAACGCTTTCGCATAAATGTCCCCTGATAAATAGGGTTGTTCATTCTCAGTATTTGAATATAAGTCCGCACCAAAGAAAGTTTGGTTTGAATAGATAAAGGAACTTTGGAGTTTCAACTATCATCAACTAAGGAGTAGTTGAATCAACTCACAATGCTTTAACAGTTTGATAATATAAGAATTATGAATCAAATGTAAGATACAACAATAGATTTCATGATAACTAGGCATGCTTCGGAAATAACTTAAAGCATTCGATAGATCACGTAGATCTTGCTTGAAAAACTAAGTCAAGATCACATTACTTAAATAATACTTCAATACTTATGCTTTACGAATATTTGAATACAGTATAACTTGTACAATACATAACAAGTAAAGAAACGGAAATGAACTTTCATGATATATTGAGCAAGGGTTAGAGAACTTGCACAATGAAAAGATACAATGATAAAGCTTGCATAGCGCACAAGAATGGTTTAGAAATCTTGCACAAAATAAATAACAAGTTTAGAAATAGAAACTTGCTTAACGTAAAAGAATAAGGATTAGAGAACTTGCTCAAGTAAAAGATATAGAGTAGAGAACTTGCCTCAAGCACAAGCTACACTTTAATAATTACAATTACTTCCACAATTACCCTACACATTACGTTACGTTTAAAACAACTATTAGTACCCAACTATAACGTTTAAACCGTCGAACTTCATACTCAAGTCCAACTCACAACGTTGTTTACAACATAGGTTGCTAACTAGCCACATACGTGAGTCTAAACTCACAATCAAGCACCTCATACATGCATAGCACTTTTACTATCATATTGCACCTTACGGTAATAATATTCAAGCACACATATAATATAACAACATAAGACTTCAATCTATCTTAAACACATCAAAAGTATGTTATCTCATTACCTATTACACTTAACAAGTCATAAAAATAAGTTAGCTAAACAAACGCGACATGAAAACTCAACAAAGCAAAACAACATTTCCCAGACAGCAAGGTGCCATGCTGGGGCGGCTGTTCCAAGGGTAAAAGCCCCGCTGGGGCGGGTACCACTTCTAGTGAAATCCCCAGTTTGCGAACTATAGAAAAATATGCCAATTTAGCTTATTTCTTCACACTGAATCCGATTTTTCTTAACATGAAACTTGATAACAACAAAATTTTGGACTCTTTAACATGAAAAATCCTTAAAACACATAATCAAAACCAAGTTTTCATATTTTTGAAGAAAAGTACAATATCAAGCGTTCTTGACAAAAATTTCTATTACGAATTCGTTTTTCAATCAATCCATGTAATTCCAATTGTAATAACTCTAATTCTTAACATATTAACATAACCCATGATCAATTTAAACAATAATTCATAATCAAACACCAATTTGATAGTTTAAAAAGGTTATTTTCAAAATTAGTTCACAGTAAATTACTATGAACATGATTTCTTCATGTTCATCTTAATTACGTGGATTGAATCGCTAATACAACTATATAACTCATATATAAACATGCTTTAACACATATTACACATAAAATTTATGTTTGCATCAATCTTTCATTCTAACTCAAGCAAAAATATATGAACTCATATGAATACAAATTTTCCATTAAAACTTATTTTTACGACAATTGAATTAAGAGAATCCTTTCATGGCATACAATTACTACGAAGAACATATGAATACCATATATACATATACAATTCATGATTATGCAATTTCCATAAAAACCTAATTTGAAAGAGAACAAAATATAAATAGCATATGAATTGATTATACAATTATAAGGGTTAAGATGATACCCTTTGCTATGAGTGTGGAAGAAGATGATGGTGAGTTCGATTTCTAGTAATCCTTCTTCTTCTTTTCTCTTCTTTTCTAACTTTTCCTCTAAGTTCTTATTCTCTTCTCTCTCTTTTTTCTTCTTTGTTTTAGTTTAGGCTTAGAAACTTAGCGTAAACTATATAACGTACTGATATATAATACGTATATTAACTAATACTTATTATATTACTTAATGTATTAGTTAATTAGCAGTTACAAGATTTCAAAAGCCACTAAGGCTTGTTCGACAAAAGTAGGTTATTTTTAAAAAATAGATTTTAGTACTAAGGCATTGTTTGGTTAGAATAGGTTTAAAACAATGCAAAGGCCCTGTTTGGCAAAAGCCTTTTTAAAAACAAAGTAAGGGCCTTGTTTGGTTCAAACAATTTAAAAGCTCTTTTTATTTGTCTAAATAAATCCTTTTAACACATACTTTAATGTTACACTTTAATTAATTAAATCTTTAACATTCCTATTTAATTAATTAAAATCCAACATCAATTAATCACATAAGAATTACCACATAATTATAATTACTCGCTAATTATAATTCATGTAACACTCATCACATAACTCATCTAATTTAATTACCTCAATTAAATTAGAACTATACTATAAAATAATACACATCAATTAAATTAGATATTAAGTATTCATTTACTTAATATATAACACTTAATTAAATCACTCCACAATCTCATAATTTATTTATTCAACTCAGTAAATAAATCACATAAAATATTTATTTACTCAATAAATATTTAAAATTTAATATATAAAATCTCAATCATTACAACGATTCTCAACAGCTGAACATTTCTGAAGTCTTCACCAAGATCTTACTTCTGTAGAAGTAATCAAAGTTAAGGAAGCAGTCTAACTAGAGGGGATCAAACAACACTCTCTGAATGGCCTATAAGCAAATAGAAGATCAAAGCACCAACTTTATCAGCATGATAGACTGACTAAGAAGTGAAGCCATTCAGAGGGAAGTCTTCTACAAGCGATCTTTAGAAGGACAATGAATGAAGTGACTATAAAAGGAAGACAAAATTGCAGTGTCTATCAAACCAACAGAAGACAACTGATCGTAGTGGTGACTACGATCGTTGTGTCTTCCAAACGAGCAGCTAGAAACTGATAAAGCACATACAGAGATATTGGCCAACCTATAGAGAACAGACGAAAAGGATTGTCTATGCTCAGCCTCACCGTGAAGAGTGAATAGGAGATGACAGAGCATAATGTTGAGAGAGCTAAGCATAGCTAATCAGAAAAGTCTTGCAAACTAGAAGGGCCAAAGCAATTAGATCAGTTGTCAGTTCCTGATGCAATTCAAGGCAACCAGAATCATTGCAGCACTGTAAGATTGAAGAGTGAGAGGTTCTACATTGTCAATCCAAAGAACACTCTCAGAATCGTAGTGTTGTCTAAACCAGTCAATGAGCAACGATCAACAGATAAACTATGATCAAGCACATTGACGTCTACATCAGAATCATGGAGTTTGGTTGTCTAATTATTGAGTCTATACAATGTCTTAATATGAAGACTGACAATCAAATGTTGCTGATTGAGAGCATCGATGCAATCAGTCAACTACTTTGGTTCGGATCGAGAAAACAAAAAGGAGTAGTAAAAGTGACTACCAGCCTGACTTGTGAATGTGACATCTCAGAGGTGGTAGGTGAAGTTACAGACTGCTGTGTCAAGAAAGTCAAAAAGGTGCTGTCACGTCAAGTCAGCAGAATCCACCAAATAACTCAGAATCCTTGAAGCAATTCAAATAGCTTCCACCGGCTATATTCCAACGGGAAGCTGATGAAGGAGTATATATATCAGCTGAAGCTTCAAAGATGAAATGTTGTTGACTCTACGAAGAGTTCTACAGAGCTTAACAGAGAATATTTTTCAGTGATAGTGAGACTACCATAGTAGGAGTGAAGAAAAATATGATGAAAGGCCTTAATTGCTAAAGGCTTCACTCAACAAGAACGAGAATGCCAACAACAATGGCATCTGAACTGAGAGCCGAGAAGGCCAAGAAGATAAGAGATAGAGTGGCAATCCAGAAGGCAGAACTACAGAGCCACTCTACGATTCACCATGGACAACCTGAGCTTGTAGAGAAGTAGATGCAGAGCACTCTCCAACCGCTCAAACCGAAACCCTAAGCACTCTCCAAAAATCCTAAAACTCTCAAACAGTTAGCCATCCTCAATACGCTCTCAGATACCTCTTGCAATACTCCTAAAATCAAATCACCTAGATATTCCTAACCCTTCAGATGGAAGATTGGCGTGTTATCACAGGTATCCAACTCAGCACCAAGAGATTTGATAAAATCAAAAAAGAAGTTCAGAGACATTCTTGAACTCGTGAAGAAGGCTGGGTTCTCTGAATGCCTTGAATCGAACACTCGTATCTACACCGACCTGGTGAAAGAGTTCTACTCAAATGCTACGACAAGTTCTAGGTTTCTATCCACAAAGGTCAAAGGAAAAATTCTAAAGATAAAATCTACAGACATCAATCAATGCTTAGGTTTTCCTGACCTAGGTTTAAAGAGTCTTGAAGAAGTAGATATTGAAGAAGGAAAAGGGTTATGCGCTACAAGAGGAACCATAGTCTGAAGGACATGAAGAAGAAGGAGTTCCTAAAAGAGTTTGAGTTCCTTGCTGAGATTGTAGGGAAGTGTATACTAAGCAAGGATACTACACATGATACTGTGAGTGATCAACAGTTGAGAATCATGTCTGCTAATGTACTAAAGAAGCGAATCAACTTTCGAGCCATACTATTCAACTTATTATCCATGTGGCTGGATAATGCAGAGAGAAGAAGTTAACAGATAAATCGCTCATAAAGGTTTTCCATGGGAGATTCCTGAGCATCATTCTGAAGAAGAAATTGAAGAACAAGATAAAGGATGATGAGGGTGAACCCCTGAATATTCACTAGGTGTTGTCTCCTAAGTTGTTTGATAACTAGAAGAAGAATCCAATGGAGAACAAGAAGTTGATGACATATGGTAGTAGCATCAAGATCACTATAAAGAAGAGGAAGGCGAGTAATATAGAGGATGAGCTATCACACTCTGAAGATTCCAAAGTTACAAAGTTCACTTCTAAAAAGCCATCCAAGAAGAGAGCAAAGGTGGTGAGAAAGTCACCAAAGGTTCCCCAAAGAAGTCTCTCTACTAAAGAAGATGAAGAAGAAACAAAAGAAGAAAAAAGAAATTAAAAGTCCCATGGCTGACCCCCCAAGTAGCCATTCTACTAATAAGGAAGGATCGGGATCTGAAAAAAGAGAAGCATCTGGAACTCCTATTGCTGAATTCCCAAGGAGTCCTTCTGCTAAGTTAGAAGATTCAGAATATGAAGAAAGGGAAGAACCTGATCCTCCTGTTGTTGAACCTCCAAAAAGGAGAATGTGTAATAGACTGCTTCTCCAACTAGGCCTAAAGAAAAAAGGAGAATCTTCTACAAAGATTATTGAGCTCAGTGATGACAATAATGATGAGCTTGAGACTATGGAAGTTGATTCAAAAGGGAAAAGGAAGATGTCTAACAGTTCCAGCAGTGATGAGAATAAAAAGACTGCAAATGGATCTGAATCAGAAGAGGAATATACTGATGAGTCAGTTGAAGGGAGATCGCACCAGTCTGACTCTAGATTAGGTCATAAAGGAAGGAAAGAAGACTAGTTCTAACAATCAGGAGCCAGATGACTTTTATGTTCCTTCTCCTGCAAAGATTAAAACAAGAATAGTGGTGGAAGTATATGATGAAACAAAAAAGGTGCTACCAGGTAGATGGGTAGACCATGGCAATGAAAGATTCAACGTGATAAAGATGTGCACAGCAGATATGCTCAATAATCTTCAAAATATGGAGTTGGACATTTCAACCATGATATATGATAATAATTCTAATAATCATCTGTTAAGGTGGTTCTATTCGTTGATGCTATGGCTAAAGGCATCCACTATTGGAGACAAAAGCTACTTCAAATGGTGCTTCTCACACTTTCGCAACCTAGAGCTGGTATCGCAAAACTTTCCAAGGGTCAAATTATATGCAGCCAAACTGATAAGAGAGCAGCCTCACTTCAAGGTCTACCTACAAGCCAACAATATCTACATTCCTTGCGGTCTAAGAGAAAGCTTAGAAAGTGGAAAGAACGCATCAAAGTTCACAAACATAGAGCCTCTGCACTCTACCATTGGAGGTGATCGAGCTCAGCCTGAGAAGTGTAATTCTACTACAATAATGCTATCTGATATCCCTTCGTCCTCCAAAAGTGACTAATATTCAAACCTCTATGAGATTCTCACCGCTTTTGAAAGCCTCTCTAAGAGTGAGAATCGTGGTGTCCAACCAGCTGTTCAGCAGGAGGCTGCCCAATCAAATGTCCAAACTCCTCAAGAGCAAGAGTTGCTAAAAAAACTCTAAAGAATTGGTTGAAAAATTCTCTCTCAATGTTGCAGAAGCTAAGATCCTGTCAGGAGGAGAAGACAATGAGCTTCACAACAAGCTTTAGGCCACAATCTCAGATATATCTCTCAAGCTTCAACAGAGAGATCAAAACTATCTGAAATCCATAAGGGATCAGAAGGAAGAACCCTGCAAGCTCAGAAGCAAAGTGAAGAATCCATTCTATCTTTCTCTGAGAAGATAAACACTCTGAATTAATCTCTCTCCCTATAGCTGGAGATCAGCCAACAGGAACTCAAGATTGAAGTTGGCAGTGTAATACTAGAGAATTTCTGAATATTATTAAATGAATATATTAATGGAAGTGAATATTTATTTGAATATAAATATGTAAGTGTTATGAGATGAGTTAACTCAATTATATTAAATTGAATTTATGTAATTGAGGAAAAATGTGGAGTTTATGATAAGCTCGTTGAATGCCTTGTGTGGCACGAGAATAGATTCAATGATGAATTAACTAATTCAAGGGCGAATGAATTATTAAGTGAACAATTAATCTATACTAATTGTTAAATTGCTATTATGGGAAATATAATAATAGTATGATGATTCATTGCAAGTGATAATATAATAATAAGTAAATCGTTTATAAATATAATAAGATTTATATTTATTAAACTATTGAGGAATGTGATAAATTATCGTATATTAATAATTAATAAGGGATGGATTAATTAATATTATTGTAAATTAATCGATAAGATGAGTAATTAATTATTATTGCCTTATTTGTGAATAATAAAACAAACAAGTAAGTTATTAATATAATAAGATTATATTAATTGCATGTGCAATGTTATGAGATATTGGACATATAATATATCGAAGCTACAACTATATTATATAGTGCAATGTGACGCATTAATGTAACTATATAATATATATAAACGATATAGTAAGATGTATTGAGTTATGGAAGTTACATAATAATAATAATTATGTGACAACATGTGTGGGTAACTACATTGAAAATGAACCTTATTGATACTATAATGAATTGCGTAAACAATTGTGACTTAATAATGATTTCAATAATTTAATAATATAGTAATGTGATAATACCCAATTGAATTATATTCGGTGTTAACATAATGTACATGGATTATATATGTGCAAGTTGAAGTATTTACATTGTAATGTTTCTCATTTCATGAAATTACCTTGTGACACTAAATTAATACCTAAGTGTATATAATATATTGTAAGCTTATTTGATTAAACATTTCATTGTGCCACACTTGCTAGAATGCTGAGATATATAGCCTTGTCCCATATTGATAGTTACCATCTCTTCTCACGTGAAATACTCCAATGCTAGCCTACTCCCTATGTCCTTAAACTCAACAAAATTATAGCAATGATGAACAAGGAAGTGGTTTTCATGATTGCCTTCACCAACTAATTACCTACTCTTCCTTAACCAACATACAAATCTTCAGTTCATTGGTTTGAATTAATGGGAGAACGCATTTTCTTGGTAGTATTCTTTCTATAAGTATAGCCCCTCCTCTTTACAAATTCAATTGCTGAAATTTTGCATAAGTGTTGAATTGAAAGTGTATTGTGAGTTTGTTAGAAAAATAGTTACAGAAAGAGAGACTTTAATTTCAGCAAGCTCAATTAGCTAAAAGAGGTATGATTACATTCTATTGTTATGCATTTTTGTTTCTTTGTAAAATTTCAAGATTCTTGATTATGCCAAATTAGATTGTAAATGAGTTGTAGATTGCTAATAAGTATTATACTAACTTACCAACATGTTTAAACTACAATGTGGTATGATTAGAAGAGATTTCATGAATGAAATTTAGGATTTGGCTTAGCCTCTGCCGAAGCAGAAACACTTCAGTTCTGGCCGGGAACTGGCGCAACTGCGCCAGTTGTATGCTAGGGCGCAACGCAGCTACGCCGGTCTCTGATATTGGTTTTCTAATTTTTGCTACAATCTGTTAAGCCATATCATGTCCAAATAAATTTAAATAAGCTTGATGACTGGTTTAACATGTGTAGTGATAGACCTAGACCTAGTGTGAACATGTTTTACTTTGTTTGCATGCACGATTAATGAAACGACCTATAGTCTTAAAAAGATGAACTTAGAGTTTCAATAGGGACTTTGACATGTTATATCCATATTGATATTCTGACTTGGTAAGCATGAGTATATGGTTTAAGAATGCATGAAAAGCCTGTTAACTTGAGTATACATGTTTCATAATGTAACATGAGCATGTTAAACCTCACTAGTGGACATTTCTAACAAAAATGTAAATTTTGAAGGTGAACCTTGGCATATAGGTATCATATATGGATTTTGATTTTGTGAGCATGTTTATATGGCCTAGAAATGCATGGCGGACATGTTAACATATGTATATATATAGCATGAATATGTTAGACCTTATTAGTGAACGATACTAACGGAAGTATAAGTGTTGAACGTGAGCCTTGACATGTTATATTGAGATTTAGATTCTGATATTTATGGACTTGTTTGATAGTGCTCTTAACCTCACTAATGTATCATACATGTATACATACCATGCTAGATGCCATGAAATCAAGTTAAGCATAAATGAAACATGTTTCCCCACTAATAACGATGCTAGTTACATGTATGTGATGTGAATACTCATGAGCATGCCTAAAACGAGTTATATAAATACCTTATATGTTTAAAAGGCGAGCATGTTAGACTTTGTGAGTTCGTGACCTTGAATGGCCTTAAGTTATTAAAAGTATTAACTTAGAAACTATATCATGCATGATTGAACTTGGAAGAGCTGTACAAGTTTGGAAGGACCTTTAAAATGTTTATATGATATGTTGTATTATATGCTTGCGTGACAGACAGAAACCTGAAGGCTGCAGCCCAGCCTTGGCTTGGCTAGGGGGCAGCGCAGCTGCGCCGGCCCTAGGCTTAGCCATGGTGCAGCTGCAACAGTCTGGAATCTGAGATGGACAGTTTTGCTTAATCTGATTTTGATAGACAACCTATTATGATGCCTAAACTATTAAACCTTGGACAGATCTCTACTGATATATGTTTACAAGTATTGGTAGTAAAAGCATGTTGATATTTAACTTATAAAAGGAACTTTAGGGATCGTAAAGGCATAACCAACGTAGTTTTATAAATTTCTATAATGATATACATAATACAACTATGTTACATGATTTCATAACTTCTTACATACTGATTTCATGATACATGTGTATAGGTAAGTAATGACATACGTATAAGGCTTTATAATTAATCTAGAACCATATGTGTACACTTATCGAACTTGTGTATCGAACATGTTTAACGAATGAACATCCTATACACATTATATACTATAAATAGTATTCAAAAGTGTTGACTAGCTTTACGTGAGTAAACTACGCATAAGGCAAGTATCCTAAACCCTTGCATTACTTTATTCAACGAATATTTTAAGCAAGTACTTGAACTCTATTCTTATTGAATTCGTATTAAGTTTATTGTTGTAGTGAGTTATTCAAATTATGACTTATTGCGTCATAGTAATGATAAAGCCAATTATATTCTTCGAACTTTAATGTCAAGTATTGAACTTATAAAGAGTAGTCTATGCCATTTGATTCGGCTAGACTCATATCATGATTAGAAAGCTATCCAAACCAATTGATTGGTGCAGAGTCATATATTGACTGAGATGAACAACCTTCTTTTAAGGGAACTGTATATTATCGGGAGACCAACGTGCGAACTTGAGTATGATTAAATGTTATGCATAATATAGGGTACTTTAGGCTGATCACCTGTTGTACTTGCTTTTGTTTGATTATCAGTATATTACTATTAATTCTAGTAAGAGTTCATAGTCCTTAGTGATTACTCAATATTTAATTATCTTGAAATCGTGAATTGATTTAACATTTAATCTTATTGATATTCTGCTATCCTTAGCGACTGTTATTGAAAATTGTTGATACTTTTTGCTATCCTTAAACTATCATACCTTGCTATACCCTTTAGGATTCGAGAACTATAATACTCACCCTTGTTGTTATATTACTTGCTGAGCAAACTTGTCGCTTAGTCTTGTTTTTCCATAAAAACATTTCAGTTAAAGCAGAGCAGGGTGGACCTTTAGGCACCGATAAGGGCAAGGGAAAGGCTACATAGTAACTTTTATTTATGTAGAACTTATGATTGTAATAAGAACTTATTCTATTATGTACTAGTTAAGGTTATGTATGCTTAAGCTATGTCTAAGTTATGTAATTATGGTTTTAGTTACGAAACCTTGGGACATGAATAAATTATATTAATTAAATATAATCTATTCTGTAGTAGTGATGTGTATTATTCCGCTGTGTGATGCGACATTTAGTCGTCATATTATTATCATGGTGTTAGATTATAGAACATGACGAACCGAATTCGAGAGATCAGTGGCGGTCCAAATTTGGGGGCGTCACAGGCAGCGCATCTCATCTAATGGAGAATCTTATGTCTAGTGTCCAGCATCTCTCTGAAGTGATCAATGACAAAAAGGGGGAGAAAAAGAGGCACTCAATGAGGCACTCGAAGAGGAGAATGAAGAAAGGGGATAAAGAGTAAAAGCAAGAGCCGAAGCAACAAGGCAAAGGATAAGAAAAAGAAGAAGAACAAGGAAGCAACAGCAGCAGAGTCATCATCTGAGGGGGAGCCGAAAGAAGATGACTTCATGGAGATAAAATGTGAGGGGTTTAGACAATCAAAATTTTGTTTCTCTGTTACTAACATTGTAGGAGGGTTAAACTGTCTGATCAAATCAACCCCGGTCTCATACCAGGCCATCACCATCAAAGCAACCCCGGTCTCAATACCGCGCCATCAACTCAACCCTGGTCTAAATATCGGGCCATCAAATCAACCCCGGTCACAATATCGGGCAATCAACTCAACCCCCGATCTCAATATCGGGCCATCAAATCAACCCCGTTCTCAATACCTTGCCATCAAAGGAACCCCAGTCTCAATATCGGGCTTGGGCCATCAACTCAACCCCGGTCTCAATACCGGACCATCAACTCAACCTCGGTCTTAATACCGGGCTATCAACTCAACCCCGATCTCAATACTAGGCCGTCAACTCAACCCCGCTCTAAATACCGAGCCTTTAAATTAGCCTTGGTCTCAACCCGAGAGGTACCGATCAGCCCTGGCCTCAACCCGAGAGGTACAGGTCAGCCCCTGTCTCAATCCAGGAAGTATAGGTCAGCCCCGATCTCAACCCAGGAGGTACAAATTAGCCTCGGTCTCAACCCAAGAGGTACAGGTCAGCCCCAGTCTCAACCTGGGAGGTAAAGGTCAACCCCGATCTTATCCTGGGAGGTACAGATCAGCCCCTGTCTCAACCTGGGAGATACAGGTCAGCCCCGATCTCAACCCGGGAGGTACAGGTCAGCCCCGATCTCAACCAGGGAGATACAGGTCAACCCTGGTTTCAACCCTGGAGGTATAAGTCATCCTCGGTCTCAACTCGGGAGGTACAGGTCAGCCCCGATCTTAACCCGAAAGGTATAGATTAGCCTTGGTCTCAACCCGGGAGGTACAGGTCAGTCCCGATCTCAACCTAGGAAGTCAAGTCACCGTCGGGAACAATCCTGAAGCATCACAACAACTCTAGAGGAAAACCTAGAATGACCAAGTCAGCCTCGGAGACAACACTGAGGACGAACAGACTCGAATGGGATCCAAACCTTAGAAACAACCCTAGGAAGTCAGTCGAAGCCCATGCCAACATTAAAGACACCCCTGGAAGGGGTAAAATGGTCATTTTACCATCTCTAAGCTGATTTGATCAAACTCAAGCAGGATTGATGCCACCAAGGTCAGACCGAACCATAACAATGATCCCGAGTGCAAACAGCGCATGACAGCTCAACGGATAAACTGTGGGGAATCGAAGACCTAGTTTTGAACCCGTCTTCTTTGACCCAAAAAATGTTTTATCCCATGTCATTGTGACACTCTTGGCGAGGGCTTTCCGAAAAGGTACAGCACACCTCATACGGACGCTCCGATCAAAAGTTAGAAAGTTTCGAACTTGACATTGCATTGCTCGGAGTGTACGTACTTTGATGCATTGGGACCCGCCATGTGGGCTATACCACATTTAGTCGCACCTCTACCTGTGATAGCAGCAGGTAGATTGGAGGCTCCTGGGTCTATATATATGAGCTCACCCCCAGCTCATTTGAAAAAAAGAGAAACGCTCTGAACCCATGCACGTTTGGTTTTCCAGCTATTTTTTTGTCTTTCAAACCCAAATTTTTTCACTCTAACATGTAGATATACCCACATACTATCACATATCAGAAAATAATAGGTAGATTTGGACATTTAAAGCCTATGATTTGGCAAAAAGCCCGTGTAGCAGTCCATTGTGAGCATTTTTACGATCAAAAAATTATTATTACTTCTTAGCACTTTTATACACTTGCATATCAAGTTTCGTTTTCTAAATATGTCCGGAACTCAGTTCTGTGGCCGTTTTTGTCAACTTTTGGTACATTTTAGTACCTAAACACATTTTCTGGCATTTCTACAACTCGGATTGACGATCCGTCGCTTCCAGCAGCTTTTATATACTTGCATCTTCGTATTGAGCAACTTCGCCGGTTGACTACTTTTTGTTTAAAAATATATATATTTACATTCCAGTTCGGCCTGGATCATTCTGTGGCCTTTTTACTACTTTTATATATATATATATATATATATATATATATATATATATATATATATATATATATATGTGACATTCACCACACTAGGTTATCTTCTCAGTCTTGGTTGACTACTTTTCAATCTATAAATATATATTTACATTCCTGTTCTGCCTGGATCATTCTATGGCCTTTTTACTGCTTATATATATATATATATATATATATATATTTATATTTCAGTCCGGGCCTCAGAGTGAAAACCCACTGCCCTTTATTGCTTTTCAATATATATTTACATTATATCCAGCCTGGATCATTCCGTAGCTATTTACAACTTATATATATATATATATATATATATATATATATATATTTCAATTCCAGTATGGGCACAGGCGTAAAAACCCATCGCCCTTTACAGCTTTCTTATATAAATTATATATATATATATATATTGTTTTTATTAAATTGTTGCTTTAAATATTCATTTGATATGAATCGGCACTAACATTTATGTGGGTGAACTAGATTTCTTTAAATCTCACCAACTCTATCTTTCAAATGGTTCAAAATAGGTCCAGATAGAACCGGGAAGCTAGAATGGCTGAGATTTATTTAAATCTAGCGTTTTTCTAGTTTTAGTTATAGAAGCTACATCGCGTCCCTTAGATCGCTGTCTAGTGGGAACGAGATACTTCAGCCAGGTGCGAACTAGGATTTACTGATGAATCCTTGGTTCTGGCGATATTTGGATATATTTCTGTACAAATTTGAGCTGTGCAGGTTTATTGGTATCCCTATGTGAGCCTAGGAATCGTGGGATTCATGATCAAACAGATCAAAATTTGATTCCCACGATGGACAAACTTTACTTTACAAATGTACCTTGCCAGTTTTTTCTGTAAAAATGTACATGCAAACGACCTTAAAACGGTTATTCGAATTTAAGGTCTCAACATAGTGAAAACATGGTTTGTCATGTCATAGTCACTACGATAGCTGTCATGCCCATGAGAAGACCGATACTTGTATTTATTTTGTGGTCGAGGATGCTTCGTAGCCCGACAATCACCATTCAAATTGAGCCAAAAGGCTGAAAAGATAAAACTGAAGTATCGATGTGGTCCAATTCCTATGTTACCATAAAAGGTTTGAAAACCTTCTTTCAAAATATCATTTCAATAATCTTATCAAAAAGAAAAGCTTTTTGCAAATCAAATCAAACACTTTTGCAAATCAAATCAAAGACTTTTGCAAATCAAATCAAACCCTTTGTATATAGGTTCAACGATGCATAGACATACTTCCAATCAAAGCATAGGCCCAATTTCGTACAGCATTCACACACACATTGCATATTTAAAAGGAAAATATTAAAAATATACGGTACAATATTTACAAGGGAGTTGTGGGGTGCCTAACACCTTCCCCACACTTAACCAAGCCCCCAAACTCAAAAATTTGTTTTCAAAGATCAAGTTTCGACAGTGTCCAACAATTGGGCCTCTTTTCAAACAAAACTCAGTTGAGTTGGTACAACCATTTCAAATCTACCAACTGGCGACTATGTAAAACGTTCAATCGTCAACATGATACATGTTGACCTTTTTCTAAAAAACCCTGCAAAACCTTTTTCACAAATAAAAAGAGTAAGGGTAGAGATAACTTAGGAATAGAGAAAGATCCGGCTTAAGATCCGGCTTGTGACCCTACCCGCAAATTTTTTCCCGACGTCGAGAGGTGGCGACTCTACTGTGGACAGTAGAGGGTTTAGACCGCGTTCAAATATTTTCAAAATTTTCCCTTTTAAAAAAAACTACGTATGTGTGAATGCTGCGTCTTTACATTGAATGAATGTGAATGAATGCTTTCCTGCTTTTTTAGTGCTTCGCACCAATATTAGTGGTTCTCACCAATGTCATCATATGCATAACAGTCAGACGCAATGTATGTGAATGTATGTTGTGTGATTCCTCCTCCTGGAGGCAAACCAGTCGGTGATAAGTAATGTCTCTAGGATGGCTAAGTCTCTGGGGCTCATAAAAATGCACCACCCAGATTCACTCCAGTTGAAAGATCGGATTAATTTCTCCTCTAGTAGATTGCGATGATCTAGGGACCTTCATGCCAAAAAGTCACGAGAGTAGCCTAAGATAGGTCAGCCTCTGTTTAACCAAATCCGATGGGAAGCTTCTTCATGCCTTCCTCTTTTAATTCAATATCAAGTTTTTCAATTCCAATGTAAAGGAGCACAATGTAAATACCATAATAAAAATTTTACATTCCTTGTTATATACATCTAGTCATCCTATCATCAAAATAACTGACCTTTGTTTTGTAGGATAATATTAAAAAACATCAAAAATACATCATGGCATACATCCTATCCCTACCTACCTCAGGAAATTGACACGCCTACGTTTTGTTGTAGGTGAAAAATTGGTCCTGTCATTAGATCTAAGTCTAAGAAAGCACTAAGTCCACCCACGGACAAAACTTTAAGTGCTCAGCCAGAATCAACCCCTGTCTCTAGGGAAGAGTTTGAAGAACTAAAGAATCAGATAGCTGAATTGGTCAGTTTCCTAAGAGAACAAAGTAAGGCTCTTAATGGGAAGCAAGCCAAAGCTCACACAGAACCGGGAACACCTGGTGGTAGTGGTGGAAGTCAAGAGACCGAGAAGGCAGATACTCAGATTCCTGGACCACAAAACTAGGACACAACCAACAAAACCCCTGAAATCACCACCCTCAACAAAGAACTGGAAGCTTATTACATTCTAAAGAAAGTACAGCAGATGGAAGAAACCATCCGGTCTATCAAAGGGACAGGGGCATTTGGTAGTGTCAATTATTTAGACCTCTAAATATTTTCTGGGGCTCGTTATCCCAAAAAATTTAGAACTCCTGATTTTGAGAGATACAATGGATTGGGAGACCCCTATACCCACTTGAAAGTATTCATTAGAGAACTTGGATCTTATACAGAGGATGAGAAACTTCGAATGCAGTTATTTTAGAAGAGTCTGACCGGAGAGGCTAGAGCCTGGTACGCCCGTCAAGATAACTCCAAAATTCACAGTTGGGAAGAGTTGGCCTATGCCTTCCTCAGTCAATACAGCTTCCAATCTCAGCTGGCTCCTGACAGATACCAGATAACCAAAATCAAGAAATAAAGTTCTGAGTCATTCAAAGAATATGCCCAACGATAGAGATGGGTGGTAGCACAAGTCACCCCAGCTATGATTGAGTCTGAGATAGTCATAACCTTCATCGATATTTAAGACGCTCCATATTATGAGAGGGTCCTAGCAGGCATAGGAAAACCATTCTCTGAAATGATCAAGCACGGTGAAATGGCCAAAATGGGATTGAAGTCCGGGAAGATAAAGGACCTGACTGCCTTGGAAGCCGTTGCCGAACATATCCAGTCCGGGAATTATGGGAGTAATCCCGGGTGAATACATAAGATGAAAGATGAAGAAGTGTCCTTAGTATTGCAAGGATAGAATCCAAGGGGCGAGTCAAACAATATACCCATTCAAAGGAGGAACTATACCCCTTTTCAAGCTTCAGCTCAACCTTCGAACCCTCCATTTCAGAAGACTATGGAGGCCAAACGTCGGAGGACATTCACCCTATTAGGGGATTCACTCGAGAATGTGCTAAAACTATTAAACGCACGAAAAAAGATTATGCAACTCCTTCCACCCACCAACACTGGTGGACGGAATTTCGACCCAAGCAAGAAGCGTGCCTACCATTCTGGATCTTCGGGCCATGACACCCAAGACTGTTGGTCTCTCAAGCACAAAATCTAAGACTTGATTGACAATGGAGAGATTGTGGTGACAAAACAAGAGCAACCACACGAGCAAGATATTCCCCTCCTTCAGTATAAAGAGAAAAATGTTAATATGATCAACACATATAATGGAGAAGGATCCAAATACCTCCGTTATGTGGGGGAATCGACTCCATCTAGCAACAACAGCCCAGATAATTGGGAATTCTCGGAAAGCCAATTCCTGATCGAGCAGGAGATTAGGTTTTTCAAGGAGCAGATCGAACAGTTAGTAGAACTGGTCGTATATTAACATCAAATCACCAGACAGATGATGAACCAGACCAACCAGTTTGATGCAGATCATTCTTCCACACCGGAGATCAGTCCCATCCCCATAAGGGATCACTACCGGTCTCATGAGCATGAACCCTGGGCTGACAAGATGGCCAAAGATGAGAATTTCCAAGATGGTAGCAAATTCTTATTTCAAAGGAATTTCACTAACCTGAACCAGCCAATGGAGGAAATCCCCCAGATGTTAATCAACGAAGGAATGGTTGCAGATTTATTACCTTTATTGAACCTGCGATCTAGGAAATTTAAGCCTTACCAAATTTGTCAGTACCACTCCAATGCACCATGCCAGGATAATGAGTATTGCTGGGCACTTCGTAACCTGATTCAGAACATGATTGAAAGCGGTGAATTGATAAAAGGGAATCGGGATTATGGCCTCCCAGATGAAGACACTATCTTTATTTCCACCGCGTGGAATCAGGATACAGTGGCTA
This sequence comes from Panax stipuleanatus, assembly GCA_020205555.1. NCBI lineage: Eukaryota > Viridiplantae > Streptophyta > Magnoliopsida > Apiales > Araliaceae > Panax > Panax stipuleanatus. The sequence continues at coordinate 278,240 of JAINUT010002232.1, forward strand.
TTGTTTCCTGTGACAGTGAACCAACCCTCACACCCTTAGTACTGCCAGGGAAAGGGGTCCAAGAAACACAAAATCCTGTGAAGGTGGCCGGACCCAAGCCTTTAATCTTGCCCTTCAGACCGCAATATCCAGTTATCAGCCTAAAGAGGGGCCCATGGAACTACGTGAATGATGAAGGTTCCACCTCCAACAACATTGCCATTGTACCAAAGGATAATCCATTGTACCTACCACATCGGGTGATCAAATCAGTTATCAAAGCCAAAGAAAAGGTGGTTGAAGAGTTCCTCAACAAAATGGGACACAATGAAATCAAGGTGGTGCAAAGTTTGAAAGACGCACCCAAGAAAATGTTCATCCTAGATTTGGTCTTATCCTCCATGCATCATCGCAACATTCTGGAAAAACTACTGGAAGAAGCCCATCATCGCAACATTCGTGGATGCCGAGAACACGAAAGTGAGATAAGACCATCTTTCGATGCACCTAATCCATATCACATGCACTCCACAGATGATAGAACTCATATGAACACCCACATTATCTAAACCCCTATATGTCTATGTGATTTACAAATAATTAGGGTTTAAGTCCAAGTTCTTAATTGACTACGAGCGGCGCTTCGGTATATGTCTATCCTAAGCACAAATCATACATTTAACGCCATGTAGACATACAATCACCCGCTACTACGATTATATCTAAACCCACATTGCATCTTTCAAACCCATATGGATTATCATGGTAATTGGTAGCTAATTAATTTAGGAAATAAAGCATAAATCGTAATAGACAATCTTATAGCAATGAATAAGACCAACATGGAAGAAAATCAACATAAACTACTCATTAGGTTCCATTGAAACCTCAAAATAGAGTTTAAGATATCATACTGAAGCACATCTATCATCCACAAGTTGAATACACATTATAAGATTACAAATAGGAAGCAACAGATTATAACGATAAAAAATGCAAATCTGAGTGCTCAAGCTCCTTTGTTGAATCTCCAATGGAATCCCCTTGCTTTAATCTTCTTTTCTAATAAAGCCCTGGAAAACTAACTAAACCTAATCTAGAATTAATCTACTCCTAACCTAATCTATACTAGAAATTAAAGACAGAAGAAGAGAGAGCTAAACTAGGGCTAGGGCAAAGAGAAGATGTCTGATATGTGCCAATATGAGCCCCCCTTATAGCCTTCAAGTCAAAATTTGCCGAAATAAAAAGTCAATATGCTGGTCAAGCAGAGCTGGCACGGCCGCGTGGCGTTTAGCTTTGTTCCTAGAGCGGCCACGCGTGTCCCTAGAAATTGTTGTCTGCTCCTACTTGGAGCGGT